>JAQQSZ010020494.1:0-10128 GCA_028646595.1 Phalanger gymnotis
AGAATTTGGAACTCAAAGTTTTAAAAAAAGATGCTCAAAAAACGTTTTTACATGCAACTAGGAAATAAGATGTACAGGCAATGGGGCATAGACATTGATCTTGCCCTACAAGAAAGTAAGGGAAAAGGGGATGGTGGGTGGAGTGTGGTTACAGAAGGGAAGACTGACTAGGGAACAGGGCAACCAGAATATATGCCATCTTGGAGTGGGGGGGCAGGGAAGAAATGGGGAGAAAATTTGTAATTCAAACTCTTGTGCAAATCAGTGCTGAAAACTAAAAATACTAAATAAATTAAATAAAAAAATTAAAAAAAGAATGTAAGGTCATTGCGAGTAGGTATTAGTTTATTTTTTTTACAGGAAATATTCTATGTTTGAATATCTGACACGTTTTCTTTTTTAATTAGTTAATTAATTTTCAAATTTGTTGAATAAGATAAGTATTCCATAGTATAACACAATAAAAAGATGATTGCACATGAAACTGCAAATTCACTGTGTACAACTTGCTACTCTTTTTAAATACACAGCATAGTTATTATGCAAATTTCCTTCCTCTTTTTTTTTCTTCCCTCTATTCCTTCCCTTTGTCTCAGAGATGGCTACCATTAGACACACACACACATTCTATACATATTTCTGTTTATCACTTCTTTCTCTGGATGCATTTAGGGTTAACATCTTTCTTCATATGTCCTTTATAGTTAATTTGGGAATTTGTGATAGTCAAAATGGCTTGTTAATTCAAAGTCATTCTTCAGACAATATTGTTGTTACTGTGTACAAGTTCTCTTGATTCTGCTCTTTTCACTCTACATTGTTTCATGTAAGTCTTTCTATGTTTTTCTAAGCTCATTGAGCTCTTCATTTCTTATAGCACGGCAGTATTCCATTACAATCATCTAGCACACTTGCTCAGTCATTCTGCAATTGATAGGCATCCCTGCAATTTCCCAGTTCGTTTCCACCACAAAGAGAGTTGCTATAAACTTTTGAATCCACAGTGCCTCATGCAATGCTTGACTCATATCAGGTATTAGGTAAATACTTGGTATCTGATTGAAGGGTTGCTAAAATGTTGGTGAGCTTATCTTCAATGTTACCAGAAGAACTGGGTTTAGGATTATGTGAAATCCATGTACATAAGCTGAAATCTGATGACTCTAGTGGAAAGATTTGGGTAACATGGTCTAGAACCCTCAAGGAATTGACTGCATTTATGTTTATGGGCTCCAGAGGGCAGAGCTGTTCGAGCTGAATGACTTGTAAAGGAGGAGAGGTCACAGAATCCTCACTTGGTAGGAGCCTGCCTGTCTTACTTCATCTAGGTGCCCAGAGTAAGGCTGTTACTTCTGCTACCACAGTGATTACTGAGAAGAATCAGAAGCCAGAAAGCCACCAGACTTTTTGAGGTAGCGCCACTTGCATATGATTCCTTGTACTGTGATAACCCAAGGAGCCCCAGAGAACCGGTCTCCTCTTTCTTCCAGAGCCCAATTTGTCCAGATTCAGAATTTCCAAGTGACACCTCCTCCATGATACACAAGCCTCAGCATTCCCGCTGTTCAGTCATGACTTTGACCTCTGTCCTGGTGACTTTGATCCTCTTGTCAATGAGTGAGTAACGTTTTATTTCACTGCTATCGAGCCACTCCTTTCTACTTCAAAAATCCACTTACAAATGGAACTGTCTTCAGCAGATGGGTCTGTGACGATTTGTTGAGTATTGCCTTGATTTTACAGGAGGAACGAGAGCGCAAACAGTGACCCAGCCTGAAGATCGGGTCACCATATCTGAAGGGGACCCCCTGGAGTTGCAATGCACCGCCTCATATACTGGGAGCCCTCGGTTCTATTGGTATGTTCAGTATCCCAGACAAAGCCTCCAGATGCTCCTGAAACATCTCTCAGGAAACACCCTGGTTAGAGGTAGCGGAGGTTTTGAAGCAGAATTTATCAAGAACAGTAAATCCTTCAACCTGAGGAAACCGTTTGTCGAAGTGAGCGATGTGGCCGTGTACTTCTGTGCTGTGAGTGACACAGCGACTTGAAGCATCAGGGGAGCTGCACATAAAGTGCTAAGATACGATGGGACAGTGATCCTGACCAGTTTTTCTTTCTGCCACAAGGGGGTGATGCTGGTCTGACACGCAACTCTAGTGTCTTTTTTTTTTAAATTTATTTGCTTTTTTCCTTTTACAACTATTTTATTGTTGCCTTTTGTCTCTGACACTGAAGTTACTTCTCAGCACCTTTTTCCCCACCCAATATCTCCAGGCAGACAATATATGACCCCTTTCACTACCCCCAATAATTACACTGTTTGGTTTCTGAATGATCCTCAGGGCCTATAGTCAACTTGCAGCCTTTCCAGTGGATTCTTACCCATTCGTAAGATTGAGAGGTAGAAGCAACCCTAGCTATAATCAATCCTCACAGTTTATCTAGGCAGAGGGATTTAGTCACTTGGTCAAAGTCACCCATCCAGTAAATAGCTGCACTGAAATTCATTCAGTAGTTCAATCAATCAGCAAATATTTGTTAGGTAACTAGTACAGGGATTCTTAGGATGATCTGAGTTCAACTCCCTGGCTAATTGTTAGCTGGCAAGTTACTTAACCTCTGCCAGCCTCAGTTTCCTTATCTGTAAAGTAGGGATAATAGCACCTGCCTCACTGGGTTGTTGTGAAGATTGAATGAAGTAACACATGGAAAATACTCTTTAAAACTTAAAGGACTACATAAACACTAGGTATTATTATTACTAATATTAATTATTATCCTTTTATGTGTTCATGGATCCTTTCAGCAGTCTAGTATAGTGAAGCCTCTGGACCCCTTCTCAGAATGTTTTTAAATGCAGAAAAT
Source organism: Phalanger gymnotis (assembly GCA_028646595.1). Taxonomy (NCBI): domain Eukaryota; kingdom Metazoa; phylum Chordata; class Mammalia; order Diprotodontia; family Phalangeridae; genus Phalanger; species Phalanger gymnotis. Next base: position 2,869 of record JAQQSZ010020494.1, read on the forward strand.
AAAATACGTAGGATTACCAAGGGAATGAATTATGGCAAAAGAAAATTATCCAAATATTACAGAAACAAGTTCACGGACCCCAGGTTCAGAAACCCTCATCTAATAAATGCCAGGCACTGTGCTAGGTGCTGGGGATGCAAAATAACAGAGAAATTGTCCCTGACTGCAACAAACATATTTCATTAGAGAAGCAATGTACACACACACACATGCATGCACACATATGCATGTACACACACATGCATGCACAAACACAAGCATTTTTAAATGCTAATTAGGGGAGTTTGCATTGATCCTAGAAGCAATAGGCAGCCATAAGATCTTACTGAGCATTCAAACCCAGTTCATCTAACTAAATTCAGCCATTTTGGGGGGGAGAAATCCCAGCATAATTTCCCAGGAAATTCTATCCACAAACACTTCCTTAACCAAGGACAATCTCTCTTCCAGAGTATTTACTTCTTAGTCTGTCCCTACAGCCATCGATCAACCAAATAATCAATAGTGGGCGAAGGGACTATAGTGCCTACTATGTGCTGGGTTTTGAGACCCCTTGGACAGCAGGGAGATCAAATCAGTTAATATTTAAAGAAATTAATTCAGACTATTCATTAGAAAGACAAATACTGAAGCTAAAGCTTAAATGCTTTGGCCACATAATGAGAAGATAGGACTCATTGGAAAAGACCCTGATGGAGGGAAAGACGAAAGGCAAAATGAGAAGGCACAGCAAAACATGAGATGGAAACAATGAACATGAACTTGGACAGACTTTGGGAGATAGGGGAGAATAGGAGGGCCTGGGGTGCTGTGGTCCATGGGGTCACAGAGACTTGGATATAACTGAATGACTGAACAGCAACAACACGTGACAGGCACTGTGCTACGTGCTTTACAAATATCGCATTTTGTCCTTACAACAGCCTTGTGAGGCAGATGCTGCTTTTATCATCATTTTACAGTTGAGAAAACTGAGACAAAAAGAGGTTAGGTTAAGTGCCTTGCCCAATATCACACAAATAGTAAGTGTCTGAGGTTGGATTTGAACCTAGCACTCTAAGTAACTATGTATTGTGCTAGACGCAGGAGATACAAAAACAACTGTAACTGGGCTTAATTTTCCTCCTTGTAATTTCCATGCATCATTCCCAGTTTTGTTCTTGAGCCAAGCAGAGCAGATAGAATCTTTCTTCCATATGACTTCTTTTGAAATACTTGAAGACACACTTTCGGCACTAGGTTGGAGTGAGAATTAATTTATTGAGCAGATAGACAAGACACAGGATAAAATTCACAAGCATACAAGAAATAATGACATAGAACACTGGGACACATGTTAATATCCAAATTAGCTAATGATATCTGCTTACCTCATTTCAACAGATTTTTCTACTTCCCCCCAAACTAAATGTCTTATTTGTAACTTTTCTGTCTTCGTTAGGTCTTATTCTAGTCTCTTAAGATGAGTGTCTTCTGTGGATCTGTCCTTAGTTGTCTACTTTTCTATCTCTAAACTCTTTCTCTTGGCAAAGAGTCTGGGAGTCTGTAACAGCAAGCACCCTGGCACACCCAGGATGGCCTGCTAGCATAGGTTCTTTGATCTGCTTTTCTCAAAGGAAAGGGAACTTTAAAGGGGTCAACAATCTTACTTTAATCAAACATATATAAATCATCGACTAGTTCAGGGGAGAAGTCAGCATCCTGCACATGGGGAAAATACAAGCAGAGAGCACAGAGATTCAACAGATGGGACTCCAAATGTCTAAACAAAATAATACAATCACCTACATACACCACTGGATTGGGGGAGCACCACTACATCTGAGTAGTCGGTGGCAGGGTCGGGGCGGGGATGACGTGTGGGGGGCTCTTAACAAATAGCTACTCAGAGTCCCATCCAGGGAATCGAAAGGTCCTTCTTATGAGCAAGCCCCCAGAGCAAAATCTCACCTCAGAATATATATACACTTTTGGCTAATAGGCTAAGAAGCAGAAGGCATCACAGCCCTCTTGACTCAGTGCCTAATTAGCTTAGTACCAAAAGGTATGAAAGCCTTCCTACAAGCAAGCCTCCTAGTAAGCAAGTCTCCTCAGGCAAGTTCCTCCCCCAATGGGCTCTATGTGATTCAGGATATATCACAGCTGGGCCAGAGTTCAAAGCAGCAAGACATCTGTCATCAAACACATGTGGTCACAGAAGCCTATTAATGAATGGGGAAGATCTCCCTATTCCATTAACATTACAGTCTCATTCTCTCCCAAGCTTTCAACTACCACTTTTAAAGAGATGACTGTTGATCTCTAGTGACTCTTTCCTTGATCTCTCCTAAACTGTGAACCCCATTTCCAACTGACTAGGATAGCTCAACCTTGATGAACCCCTAAGCTCTTCAAATTCAGTGTGTCTAAAGTAAAGCTTATTACGTTTTCCTCCAAAGTTACTTCTCCTTTGGGCTTCTCTATTTCAGTGACAATAGCATTCTCTTTGTTTAGCAGAGGTGGATACAACCCCTGGATAAGGTTTGAAGCCTTGGAATTATATTTGCCTTTTCCATCTCCCACACCTCTCATATTTCATTAGTTTCCAAATTCTTTCAATTCTTCCTTTACAGAATTTCTCACAACTATTCTTTTCTCTCCATTGCTCATGCTGCCACTCTAGTCCTGCTAGGTGGCATAGCAAATAGAGTGCTGGGTCTGGAGTCAGGAAGATCCTAAGCCCAAATTTGGCTTCAGACACAGAATGACTGTATCATCCTGGCCAAGTCACTGAATCTCTGTCTGCCTCAATTTCCTCAGCCGTATAATGGAGTAAAAATAGCACCTTCCTCCCACTGTTGATGTGAAGATAAATTGAGATAATGTTTGCAAAGTGTTTAGCTAAGTGCCTGGAACACAGCAGTGTGCTTACTAAATACTTGTTTCCTACCTTCCTGACATTTTGTGTACTAGCATTTTACTAATTCTTCCAGCTTTCACTCTCTCCTCTTCTGATCCACAGTTCCTAGCATTAGCAGACTAGTGCTTTTACAGAGCTAAATGAATATTAATACCAATGATAATAACAATAAAATATTTGAAATTATTTTCTTTAGGACTGACTTTTCATATACACACATGCATGTATTTGTGCATGTATATATGTGTACATATGTGTATGTATGTATATGTTTACATATACTGTAACAGTTAAAATTAAGGTAGACTGAGGCACAAAGTTATGAGCACAATCAATTTATTAGTAAATTGCAAATTTACCAATAAATAGGATCTCAACTTCTCCAGCAAAGCTAAGACCCCGAATGAAGGCGTAGCTCCTTTTTATAGTTTGGGAGAATACACAGACTAGGAAGGCTAATATCAGAGATAGAAGAAAATAGGATTGGGTGGAAATTTGGGAACGAGGGCTAACAATAACACCTTTCTTCACTTTTGTGACTAAGAAATGTTCATTTTTCAAGTCCAGCTGCATCTGCAAGGACACAAATTGTAAACCAGACTTCTTTGGATAACGAACCAGACATCCTTGAAGGATAGCTTGGTGGTGTAAAGATACTAGACCAGATTCCCTGGTGTCTACCTGCCTCCTTCAAGGGTAACAGATTTCCTTGACACAAGAATAGAAAGCTGATTAACAGGAATTTCTAAACTTAACTCATTACAGGGCAACTGAATTTCTGAACCAAGTTAAGAGACAAAGAATCACGACTTAGGCAGTAACGGGACAAAAATCAATTAATTATAAATAGGATCAACTAAAAAAGACAATCAATCTGATTATATACATTTGTACATGTATGTGCACACACACATATGTACATATTTGTTGTTGAGTTGTTTCAGTCATGTTTGACTCTGTGACTGCATTTGGGGTTTTCTTGGCAAAGATACTGGAGTGGTTTGCTATTTCTTTCTCCAGCTCATTTTACTGATGAAGAAACTCATGCAAACAGGGTTAAGGGATTTGCTCGGAGTCATCTAGTAAATAACTGAGGCTAGATTTGAATTCAGGAAGATGTCTTCCTGACTCCAGGCCCAATGATCTATCTGCTGTGCCACCTATCTGATATACATATATACCTACATAGAGAGACAGAAACAGACAGAGACACAGAGAGACAGAGAGACAGAGTCAGGTGCACATATGTAGATATGTTCCCTTACTCCTTACATTCCTTCATCACTTCTTCATAGTGTACACCTGATAATGAAGTGGCAGAGTTCAACTGTGGCGGTTCCATTGTCATTGCTGGTGGTCTTCATTAGAATATAAGCTCTTTGGGACTGGGATTATTTCATCTTTGTCTTTGTACTCATAGCACTTCGCACTTGGTACAAAGAAAGTGTTTATTACTTGCTTGTTTGTTCATAGAGGCAACCATGTCATTCCTCTACTCAAAAAACTTTTTTTGGCTCTCTTATTTCTCATTAAGCAAGTTCAAATTCCTTTGCCTGGCATTCAAGGCTCTTCACAATTGAATACCAATTTAGCTGTCTAACTCCTTTATTTCACCTTTGCATAATTGGTCAATGGGATTGAAAAATGCTTGTTATGATTTAATAAGTTCAGCTGATGATGCACTTTCCCCATTTGGATGTATGTATTTTTGTAAGGTATCTTTTTTAGCTATTAAAAACAAGCGTCAACATAAACCAAATGTAGAGCCAGAAGTTTGAATTGCTATCACACAGTGTCAAATCAAGATTTTAAGAAGTAATGAAGCATATTCAATCACACTTCTCACACTAAAAATAGCATTTTTAGTTAGAGCAAGAAAGCAGTGTCTACAATCAACAAAAAATAAAATAAACTTAATATTATTTAACACTTATCTCCTACTTTTCAGGGGATGAGAACTAAAACTAAGATTTCATTGATATAGGGAACTCCCAGGTGAGGAAACTCAAAAGGAGTTTAAAAGGAGGTAAAAGATCAATGCAGTTTTGCAGCTTATAGTCTTTACAAGTTGTTCGGAATAGAGGTGTCATAGAAATGGGGAAACGGGGGCCACGCAACTGTACGTAAGGATCCCTGATGGCTGAATATTGACTTAGAAAACCACATATTAACATTGATCTATGCCCTATTATATTTTATTTAGTTAGTTAAATATTTACCAATTACATTTTAAACTGGTTGGGCCCGTGTATGACACTTCTGGCTTATAGTATTAAGAAGTTAAGTGACAAGGTAAATACCTTAATTTCTGGGCCTCTGTTTCCTCATCTATAAAATGAGAGAGGAGGCTGAACTATGGTTTCTAATATTCTCAGCTCCTAAACTATCATTTAGAACCTGACCACAGTCAGAGACACATAGTCCTCCTCACCTGGGAGGGGAAGGGTACATGGAAGTCCCCAGAGAAAAAAAACCCATTGTGAAGACCCTGCTGTTATACTCTACCTTTATGCTTATACTTTATACTCTTGTTTACTGATACCCTTTCACTTACTTTCTCTTGGAACAAAAAGAAAAAAAGAAGAAAAGAAAAAAATCAGCAAAACTGATAAGTACATTAAAAAGCTAACAATATACACCATATTGCAATTCTGTGGACCCCCACCCCCAACTTGCAAATGAGTTGGGATGAAGGGAAGCGTTGTTTTCAGATCTCTTCTTCGAAGCCAAGCTTGTTCTTTGTAATTTTGCAATTTAAATTTTGATCATATTGTTGGTTGTTCTTTCCGTTTACATTGGAGTCATTGCAAATATTGTTTTCTTGGCTCTGCTTACTTCCCTTCATATAAATGCATATGTTTTTCTATATTTCTCTGTATTATTCATCATGTTCATAGTTTCATATGGCACAGTATTATTCCATTACATCCATGACTGATAGGCAGCCATCTTTGTTTCCATGCCTTTGCTACCATAAGAAGGATCATTTGTTCTCCCATGAATCAACAGGATTGGGCTGTGGTCTTCAGGTGTGAGAAGTCTTGGGAAGCCTTCTGTCACATCCTGCACTACTGCCCTTAGATGGCAGCAGATCTTATTATTACTCCTGTTAGGTTAACAAATTCAATCCAACAAACATTTATTAAGTACCTACTATTTCCAAAGCAAAATACTATTAATGCCAAGACTAAAACTAATAACAAATCCTTTCCTCATGGAGGTGACATCATACCAGGGGCTACAATGAATAAACAGATTAGCAAATTCAAGAGAATCTGAGGACAGAAAGCACCTTAAAGACTGGGAAGATCGGTCTTTGTACCAGAAAATCACCAGCTACTTTTATTCATCTCTTCTTCCTATCTGCATTACTGGAAGATCTTTATCCTTGTGATAACTGTGTTTTATATCAGCATTTCTTGGAGTCATTGCATGGTTTCCTTTGGAGAACATTCTCTGGGGGATTTAATCTGCCCTATTTTGGAACCACAACCCCAGGCTATGTTATCCCGATAGATAAGTCAGCTAATCCAAGAAGACCTGACCTACTGCATGGAGCTGGTTCCAGGTCCTATATTATAGTTTACATGCTATCTGGTTATGTATCTCAGCCATCCATTTGTGATCTCAGTATCTGTTCTTCTTCCTTGAATCCTTCCCCATACTTTCTACACCTTGCTCTGGAAATGATAACCAAATCAATAAAACCATTGTCTTAGGAAAGGAGATGTCATTTGAGTCCCCTATGGCTCCAATCACCTTCTCTGCTGACATCCTAAACCCAAACCTCCTTGTCTGGCCATTACTTCCTATATATGTTGTCCTTCCTTCCTAGGGGGTAAGCTCCTTGAGAACAGGACTTTTCTTGCTGTTATAGTTGTCTCCTCAGCCACAGTACTTGGTACATTGTTCTTATTAAATATATTCATTCGTGCACAGGGGACTCCTAAGAAAGAGTGTGGTCATAATGGAATTCTTTTTTTCTTGTAATATGCAGCTAGATTATTCAGGTAGTTTTGAAAATTTGATGATTTCTGCAAAACTTCAAATAAAAAAAAATGAACAATGACAAAACAAGACTTATCCTCATCTGCTGTGTCAGGGATTCTTAAGTAGTAATCCAGTTACCACTCACACCTAGTCCTAACTCTTCAGTTTATCATTTTCTTCATCAGAATTTAAATCTCCTCTAGTCATACATCAGGACATCCTGGTCTGGCCAGTGTGGCCATCTTGCTGTCTGGCCTGTCACTGCCTGCCTCTCCCCATCAGGAACAGAGACTCTCCAGACTGGAATCTGCAGAAAATTCCCCCATTCCCCACCATCCACTTGGCTTTGGAACTCAACTTTGGGCAGAACT
>JAQQSZ010020495.1:0-10127 GCA_028646595.1 Phalanger gymnotis
ACATACATACTCAATTGGGTACCTTACCCCACAGGAAAGAAGGAGGAAGAAGATAAAAAAGAGGGGATGATAGAAGGGAGGGCAGATGGGGAGGAGGTAATCAAAAGCAAACACTTTTGAAAAGGGACAGGGTCAAAGGAGAAAATTGGATAAAGGGGGATAGGATAGGAAGGAGCAAAATATAGTCTTTCACAACATGAGTATTGTGGAAGGGTTTTGCATAATGATACACATGTGGCCTATGTTGAATTGCTTGCCTTCTTAGGGAGGGTGGGTGGGGAGGGAAGAGGGGAGAGAATTTGGAACTCAAAGTTTTAAAAGAAGATGTTAAAAATGCATGCAACCAGGAAGTAAGATATACAGGCAATGGGGCATAAACATCTATCTTGCCCTACAAGAAAGTAAGAGAAAAGGGGATGGGGGGCAAGTAGGGTGACTGGAAGAAGGGCTGATTGGAGAACAGGGCAGAGTATATGCCATCTTGGAGTGGGAGGGAGGGGAGAAATGGGGAGAAAATTTGTAATTCAAACTCTTGTGAAAATTAATGCTGAAAGCTAAAAAATTAAATAAATAAATAATGATTAAAAAACATCCTAAGATGTTCTCTAAATCTTATTATAGAAACTCAGAGATGTTTCAATATCAATCTATTATTTAATAGTTTTAGTATCATACTTGCAAACTTCTTGGTTATAGATTATAGATATTTACTATAAAAGGAAAAAGAAGGATATAGTTATAACAATGTCATATATCATAAGCAGGGGAGGGGAGGAACTTCCTTAGCTCTGTTTGATTCCAGACATGAGTCATATCTGACAGCCAGTCATATAGTCCCAGGGTGTTAAAGGCAAGGTTTAGGATTAACCAGATGGGGAATTTTCCTCTTCAAAAAGGAAACAGCACGATGGGGAAATAGAGTCAGGGGGATACTACCTAGGCTGTGTATGAGGTCATTCCCCCAAACCTTTCCCAGAAACAGACATCCACCTTTAAGAAGTGCCCAGACTGCTGCACATACCATTTCTACTACTGGCTTCACTACAATTCAGATGACTATCCCTGCAATCAAAGCTTAAAACACTAAATAGTAAATTATAGTCCTGGAAATTTTTACCTTAAATGGGAAAATTTCACTAACCACAACTTCGGGCTTAAATATCTTTCCTGATGTTTCCCTAACAGTTAATGCTTTTTATTAATCCTTTACTTGTAAATTAAAAGTACTCATATTCTGTGGCTTCAGGCAAATACAGCAAATACTTGAAGTTTGACTCAATATGTCGAAGCTACATCTTTAAACCATCTTATACACTTTCATAATGCCAAGATTTTAAAATGAAAATTTGCTGTTTATAGTAAATATTATGATCGGTAGTAGTATTATTACTTGCTTTATAACTAAACATATCTCATTAAATATTTAACAGTTTTCAATTATCTAATTTTTATCACAACCTTTCAAAAGCACAATTCATAATCTAATAGCATCCAGGTTAAAAGAGAAGTTTTACTTAACAGTATTTCTGGTTTACAATGGTCTCTCAAATTTCATAGTATAGAATACAATACAATACAATTTAGAAATACAATAATAACACAAACAATAAGCTTCAGATGACATCAATTGCATTTCCAAATTATAACATATTTAAAAAAATAATTGATCTTATTACCTTTGGCATTTTAAAACCACTTTAGAGTTATCAGGCATGGAACAATTACATTCAATTAAAGAAATAATAATAATTAAAAATCAGGGAACTGAGGCAAACAGAGATAAGATAGCTTCCCTAAGATTGCAGAGCTAATAAGTTTCTGCAGCCAGAACAGAGAAGAGTGAGCTTACCAAGGGCAGCCAGGTGGCTGGCTCTCTCACCTCATGCTGCTATGCCAGGCACAGCCAGGGGTACCTGGACCCTCCTGGGCAGCAGCTGGGTGGAACTTGTGGAGGGCTAGTACCTTCTTGGAAACACCGACTGACTGGCTTTGGGGGGTGTGGCAGAGGGCACTGCCTAAAGGCTGGGGTGGCTGTTGCCAGGACCTTCCCATTGGTGGCAGATCCTGGTGGCTGTGGCACCTGATCACCTCTACCTGCCTAGTTGCAGGCACTGGGGCCACTTGCGCCTTCCGGGGCAGGGTGGGAAGGATGTACTAAGTACAAGACATACAGATAGTAAGTGAAAGAGCCAACATTCAAACTCATGTCTGACTCCAAAGATACTGGCCAGCTTACTGGTCCTTGCCTAGGATGCTTCATCGCCTGTCTCCATGCCCTGTTTGTCTTTCATGTCTGAAATTCTCTTCCTCTTCACCTCTGCCCCTTGGCATCCCTGACTTCCTTTAAGACTCAGCCCAAGGTCTTCCTCCGGCATCTTTTCCTGCCCCCTCCAGTCTTCTCCCTAGGCTTGGTTACCCATCTTCTCTTCTGTATGGATCTTGTACCGACAATGTCGACATCTGTCTCCTCTATTGGAATGAAAGCTCTTTGTGGGCAAGAGCTACTTTTCCTTTCTTTGTAAGCCCACTGAATGCCTGTCACAAAGTAAATGTTGACCGATCAATTAATTAATTGAATGCACTTTTCGAGAGGTGCCAAACATGCAGCTGCTTACCTTCCCTTTCTCCTCTTCAAGTCCTTCTTTCAGTCCTCAATTCTCCAGAGAGAAGAGTAGCTAAACCAGATTAAAACAGAATTGGAAAATATTTAACAAAATAAAAAATACAATAAAACATAAATAATATTGATATGCGGTTTTCAAAGTCAATATGTGGGTGGTTAGTGGTGTAGTGGTTAAAGTGCCAGCCCTGGAGTCAGGAAGACTCATCTTCCTGAGTTCAAATCCAGCCTCCCACACTTACTAGTTATGTGACCCTGGGCAAGTCACTTCACCCTGTTTGCCTCAGTTTCCTCCCCTGTAAAATTAACTGGAGAAGGATATGGCAAACCATGCCAGTATTTTTGCCAAGAAAACCCCAGATGAGGTCATGAAGAGTTGGACACAACTGAAATGTCTGAACAACAACGACAATAAAGTTTGGGGATGTGGAGGAAAGTCTAGCATTTATCCTTAAGGGGATGAAGTTTGAGGAGAAGGCTGAGGATCTGGGCCTCTAAGGGAAGTGCTAAAGTGCATGAAGGGCAGGGCACAAAGCTTTTCACCATTGGCTGATAGCTATGGTTACAATCCTTAGGATGGCTATGGTGTGCGTGTTATTATAAGAAATTACAATATACTGGATGAACCTATTCTGAGCGTCTCGGTATGCCTGGAAATTGGAGCCAGGAATCTACCAGGGCCTGGAGGAGTTGTTGATTTGCAGAAAGAAGAAGGAAATTAACCAGGATGGGAACCTTTAATGCGGGTAAATAATCTGTTAATATGGATCCAATCCCACCCTCTTCTCAGGTCCCCATCACATCCTGCACCATTTAGTCTTCCTCCTCTCTTCCTGATGACTTCAGTGTGTGGTTCTCCTCTACTCTCCCACAGTTTGAGAGAGTTCAGAAATAGTCCAAGAGGTATTTGGTTCCTAGTGAGTCACTCATCCTGCTTGAGGTTTACTGGAACCCAAGGCTAGTGCCATGACTAGGAGAACAGATGGGCCAAATTGCTTCCTCTTGGGATTAGGGGTGGTGGTGATGGTGGTGGCAGAGAGCCTGGAAAAAAAGATGAAGGTAGAAGAATTTGCTTGGCGTACCTGGTCACCTCCCTTTCCCCATGCCTTTTCCTTTCTGCTCCACTCTGTGGGCCCCACGTTTGTCAGAGTTAGAAATGAGGACTTGAGAGACCAAGGATGCAGGTTTAATTTCTACTTGGATTGCTTTTTTACATAAACAAAGTCTTGATGTATGTAACCATTGGCTGAGCAACCGCCTCCCCCAAGCTCTTGGCTCACACAAATGGGCTCTGGTCTTGTGAGCCTCCCCCCTATAGCTGTCGCTTCGGCTTATTCCACGCCGCCCCCCCCACCTTGGTGTTTATGTATAACTCTCCTAGGTTTTTATAAGTGAATAACAGGGTCTCTAACTCCCCTAAAAGAACTCAAGATAAGAAATCTAAATGGGTACAGGACAGACTTCATTTCACAGAAAGTTCATTTGAAAGAGCAAATTTCTGCCAGCATAAGATGGCTCCTTTTTGGAAATGGAGATGAAGTATTCATTTGAAAGAGCCCATAAATAAATTCAGAAAATACACAAAAGACTCAAAATAACTCATAAACAATTAGCATTTATTAAGTACCTACTATGTGTCAGACACTGGGTGGGACAAAGAAAGGCAGAAAATAAGACAACGACAACCCAGTCCTAATACCTGAGGACTCATAGTCCAATGGGAAAGACATCATGCAGAGAACTATGTACAAACAGGATATATACAGGATAAACTGGGAGTGGTCTCAGAGAGAAGGCGCCAAGATTATTGTCCTTATTCTTCAGTGGTGAATACTTTTCTGCTAAAGTCCTAAAGTCCTTCTGACTTACCAACCTGGACTTCTTCAGAATGCAATTGGCCTTGGAGATGCCATTAGGAAACTACCCTGACATTTGGCGAATCTTCCACCATATTATTTGTGGCTCAGAGTCTCTTGACTCTGGACTCATCAGGTCGGCTGGCAGAGACTTCCCCAGAACATTAATATCTATATCATGTACTGAGCCCTCAGTGGGACACAAATTGACCCTGATCCTTGGCCATAGGCTGGCCCAGCCATCGATCACAAACAGCGTAGAGAATAGAGTGTCAGGGTCAAATATTCAGAAAACCAGAAACAACTCCCAGCAAAGGGAGGCTGGGGGTGGATGTGAAGTGTTACTCTGAGGGAGAAGGAGTCTTCTCATATTTTCCCAAGCTTTCTCATATCTCTGTTGAGAGGCCACTCATCAGCCAAGCCAGCAGCCTCATTCCTTGTGAGCATGTAGACTGGCTGGGGGAGGGGAAGGAGGACTTGAGGGTATCTCCCTGATGGGAAGGGCAGTTTGGAATGTTCTGGTTGGGGAGAGGAAGAGATAGCTCAGGCCTTTAGGGGAAAATATGCGTTTCTGGGTGAGGTCATCCAGCCTTGACATCAGGCACCAGCCCTACCGTCAGCATCGTATCCGCTGCTCCACAGCTCCAAACCCCACAGACTAATAAACAGCCAGGTGGGAGTTAAGGCTCCTGGAATACAGGTCAGTTGAGGGCGTAGCTGAAGAGATAATGCTAATACCAATTCTAATATCTCACATTTCTCTAATGTTTTAAGGTTTACAAAGTGTTGTCCTCACAATAACCTCACAATAACCCCAGCATGTCTAATTCCTCCTAGTTTTCGGACAAGGAAAATGAGACCCAGAGTGGTGAAGAGAAAGGCCTATGGTCCCGTAGCTAGTAATTGTCAGAGCTAGGATGAAGGCACCTTGTCTCTGAATCTAGGCAGTGCAAAGGATAGAGCACCAGACTTGGAGTTAGGAAGACCTGAATTCAAATGCAGCCTCAGACACTTCCTAGCTAAGTGACCTTGGGCGAGTCACTTAATCTCTATCTGCCTCAGTTTCTACAACTGTAAAGTAGAGATAGTGTTAGCACTTCCTAAAGTTGCGATGAGGTTCGAGCAAGATAACATTTGTTAAGTGCTAAACACTGTGGCTGGCACCCAGAAAGCACTTAGTAAATGCTTGTCTCCTTCCTCCTTTCTTTGCAACTGTGGTACGGGGATCACACACCGAGCAAATGCAAGCACAGTGGTTTTGGGCCTGTCAGGAACATCCTCAAGTCTAGAGGGAATCAAAGCCATGGAGCTGGGACCTGCAGAGAGACATCATCAGGAGAACCTGAAGAATACGTCATTGGAGGAAACATCATGGCTGAGTCCCTTCCCCTTCCTTTCCCTCTTAGCCTGGCCCACTCTTGGCTCTATAAGGAGATGGATGACAAGGGAGCCACTAATCCGACAGGGGCACAGCCTTACCCTCAGGGAGCCTTTAGTTCACCAAGAGTCAAATGGTCTCAGACCTGGGAAATATCCAGTCTAACAAAAACAAAGAGCCTTTCCTTTCCTTTCCTTTCCTTTCCTTTCCTTTCCTTTCCTTTCCTTTCCTTTCCTTTCCTTTCCTTTCCTTTCCTTTCCTTTCCTTTCCTTTCCTTTCCTTTCCTTTCCTTTCCTTTCCTTTCCTTTCCTTTCCTTTCCTTTCCTTTCCTTTCCTTATTTCTAAAGAAAATAAGGATGTTCCCCGCACTGGATACGCTCCACATGAGTAGTCCCCTGGAGTCATCTGGTGTCTGCAGCTACTACTCTGGACATCTGTGTCCTGTGTCTGCCACTTCCATTTCCTGTGGGGTATCTTTCCCACTACACCCCTACCCTCTCGCCGCAGTCCTCTCTTCCCAACATCTCATGGCAATCATACTCAGGAACTTCCCTTCCATTCTTCCAAAGCACTTTTCTAGCCATCATTTCATTTTATCGCCCTGAAAATTAAGAAAAAGCAGGGGTAATCAGCCCCATTTTACAGATGAAGGAACTGAGGCCCAGAGAAGTGGTAAGGATCAATGTTACAGGGATATCCGACATGAGTAATATTCTGCCTCATGTGTGGTCAGAGCTTGTATCCCTCATCTCCGTAACATGGCAAAGCTTTGAGGTTTAAGAAGAACATTCTTACAAAGACAGTAGAGATAAGCATCCTTTGGATTGTCTGTTGATTTGCATTATCTCTACCTAACCATTCACTTCAATAATTGAGGATTTGAACTAAGTTCATCTCTGTGCTAGGGGTTCTTAGTCTGGGGTTCCCTTGGAGGGGTGTTAGATTTTATGGAGTCTATGAATTTCAATGAGCAAGAAACGACACCTTCATTTTTACTAATCTCTAAGTGAAACTCAGCATTTCCTTCAGTTATTAATGTAGATGAGAAACATTCTGTGGAGGGGCTCATAGGCTTCATCAGAATGCCAAGGGGGCTATTACACAAAAAAGGTAAAGAACACTTTGCCTGCATTTCCAAAAAGGAGCCATCTTTTGCTGGTAGAAAGCCATGACACGCTGGATTGCCATTCCAGGGGGATGTGGACCTACCTCTCAGGAGAGGGCCTTCGAGCCAAGACAAATGACCAATGCAGACTGGGACCCTGTCCAGATGCTCAGGCTTTGAGAGGGAGGTATTGCTGCAGTGTGTGGGAGTCTCAGGCGGCTGAATTCTTCCCTGATTTAGAATAAGCCCTAGGAGAGCTGCTCCCTGGTGTCCTCTTGGACCAGGTTACCGAGCATTCTTTTTAAATCTTAATCAGGCTCTTTAGCAAGGGGATTCTTTAAGGGCAGGGTAAAAAACAAACCCCCAAAAAGAAAAACTATACTTCTAACCTCACTGGTATTATTTCTTTGTTTTATTTAACAACACTATGAAAAGTGCTTTGCAAACCTTAAAGCTTAAAACATATCAATGACATATCACATTTGCTTGGTACTTTATGATCTTCAAAGTTTATTTTTATCATTATTAAAGGAAGAAAAGGACGTACTGCACAGATGCCGAGCCCTTTTAAGTCAGAGTGTAGCAATTTCTTAGACATGAGTGGGAAAAGGTGGTAAGCCTAATGGAAAGCCAAGGAGATGGAGAGGGATGAAGAAGAAAAACATAAAGACAGGAGATAGAGAAAAGAAGAGAAACAGAAAAGAGGGTCTTCTCCCAAGCCAGGGATGGGGAGCCTGCAGCCTCAAGGCCACATGTGGCCTTCTGGGTGCTCAGGTGCAGCCTTTTGACCGAGTCCAAGTTTTGCAGAATAAATCATTTTATTAAGAGGATTTGTCCTGTGAAGTTTGGAGTCAAAGGGCTGCACTGGAGGACCTAGAGGGCCACATGCAGCCCCGAGGCTACAGGTTCTCCACTTCTGTCCCAAGCCCTATGCTTTCATTACCTGGGATCTTCTCCCCTGGTCTCTAGCAACCGACTAACTCACTGTCACTCTGATCCTAGGTACGCTTGGCAAGCATAGAATCATGGGATCACAGATCTAGAGATGAATGGACCATCAGAGGCCCACTCTCTTGTTTTACTTGCCCAATGTCATGTGAGTAACATGCATTTTGGAGGTAGAATTTAAAACTAGGACCTTTGACTCCAGATTTCTCCCTTATTTGGCTCCTAGCTTCCACTCCAATAGTCTGGAAGCATCCTGTCTGACACCAACCAGTGGGGCCTCACTAATGCCTCTTACAAGCAAATGGTTCACAAGGCTCAAAGAATGAGCTGATTTATTTTTAGGTCACAGAACAGAAATAAGGCTTATCCCAGAGCTCACTGACAACAGCTGTACTTGCCAGCTCTCCCTAGATGCCTGGATGGGTAATCCCAGTCACTGATAGCATTGCCTGGAGTGAGTAGAGATCCCACAGAGGGAACCTGTGTTTGCTGCTTGGTCTCCATAGGCCCTTTCATGGCTCTCCCATTTCATGTCCTTGAAGGCCTTAGGTCTCAGCAGATGTTATCACCTAGGGCTCTTTTTTAATGATCTTATTAATCTTAACACTTCCAATCACGGAGAAATGCATCATCTCCTGAGAAAGCCCATTTCATTTCTGTACCACTTTGATTGTTGAGATGCTCCTCCTTACCCTGACTGCTGCAGTGACAAGCCAGGAATCCAGATGACCACAGATGAAGCATACTGCCCACTGCCTGCCAGAGAGGTGAGGGACTTAAAATGTAAAATGAGATGTAAGTTTTGAGGCATGGCCAACATGTGTATTTGTTTGACTAGGCATATTGGTTGTGAAGGGTTTTTTAAATTGTTCAGTAGGGGAGAAAGAGGGAGCAAGAGAAAAATGCTTATTAATAGGGAAAAATAAAAATAGAAAAAGAAGAGACAAAATGGACGTTCTTTATATTTAACTCAAACCTGCTTCCTCATAAGTCTTACTCACTGGTCTCAATTTTTCTCTTACGGCAAGTAGAACAAGCCTAAATTTCCCTTCTACACACTAGTCTTTCAGATGTTTGGAGACAGTTCTTGAGTCCCCTTAAATATTTATTCCTCTAAGAGAAACATTTCTAGTTCCCTCCCAGCACAGCATGCTCTCCAGTCTGCTCACCTTTTTCTAGATCAGAACTTCTTAAACTTTTTCCACTCTGACTACTTTTTGAATTTTGGTAGAGTTGGTTGGCATTACGTGGCCTGAGGGCAGGAGCAGTGTAAAAGGTGCCTGCTTTGCAGTGAAGCTGCTGGATGCAACATGGGTAAGTGCTGCCGGAAACACCTCAGATTTGATTTTTCATTAATTTTTGGTTGTTGTGTGCTCAGAAACCTTTCACTATTGCCAAATTTTTCATGACCCCATGTGGGATCTTGAGCCACAGTTTAAAATGTACCCTAGGTTGTTTACATCCTTCCTAGATGGTGATGTTGAGAACTAAACATGAGACTTCATGGAGGTATGATCAAACCAGGGCAGAAAACACTGGGCGGTGACCCAAAGAACTCTCACATTTTCGTTGCCGTGGAGCATCCTCCCGTAATCTCCTTTACAAATGGGCTCTGTGGCCTAGCGCCCCCTTCCCCCGAGCCGGGTCACCCGTGATTGTCCGCCGCAGCCCGCCGCCTGACAGGGGCTACTCGAGAGCCGCCACTAAGGTTTACATCATCATAAGACGAACAAGCAACATGGCAGCAATCCCGTCCAGCGGTTCACTTGTGGCAACCCATGACTACTACCCAAGGCGTCTGGGTTCCGCTTCCAGCAAGCTCCTGTGGAAGTGCTGAGTACTCTGGGGAAGTGATCCCCCACCATCCTGGTCTTCCCAAATCAGACCCAGGCCACTGGTGGGCAAGCTTCTTCTTCGGGAAGTCGAGTCACCCATTCATGACAACTGTATTGGAATCCCCAGAGCACTCGGGAACTTTCCAGGTTGCTCATGGCACGATCGCCTGTGACCTGGCTCAGGAGGCCATGAGGAAGCGGCATGTCAGCGAGCCCAGCAAGACCAACACTGGGCCTTCTGCATGAGCAGCAGCACCCTCCTTGCTGCTCCCTCGCTTCTGAAGTGTGCTGGGCATCAGAGCCCATTTCTCCCTCCCCTCCCCCCCTTCCCTCTCCCACCTATTCCCTTAGAATAGATAGGCTGCTTAAGTGTAGAAGCAGTTGT
>JAQQSZ010020496.1:0-10127 GCA_028646595.1 Phalanger gymnotis
CGGGTTTACAAGCTGGAGGGCTCCTTAGCTACAGCTGCCCAGAGTCTCTTCATCAACACCCTCTCAAAAGCCCTTAAACAAATTACAAACAGACAGACCCAATACAATTCATAGTTACCAAGGAACCATCAACATCTGAGTTCATCCGGGAGCTCAACAAGGCTGGCTCAGAGTCACGCACCACTCCTGCTGTGTCTCAGAGCTCCCAGGAAGAAGAGGCCAACCCCTGCCTTTATATCTTTGTTAGCGTCAGGGGTGAGTCACACATGCGACTCACCCATGCGACCCAAAATCGCCTCAAAGAGGCAGACTCAAACCCACGTGGTCTAAGAGCCCCCGCTGTCCCAGACATGTCACTCAAACTCATGTCTAAACTAAGCCCTCCCCTGAGGCATGGAGGCACCAAGGACACCCAAATCTTGGGCCTGGGGCTTAGTTAGCACTTAACAAGATTCAATGAAATAGCTGAATCACTCAACGCAAACAAAAGCCAAACTCTTCAAGGGCACCCGTGCTAAGGAGCCCACCCTGCCTTGCCAACACAGAGGGTGGTGATAAAGAAGAGTTATGTAGGGAGCTAGTAGGTGTATAAAACCAATAGGCATTAATAAAATGTTTTTTATGGAAAATGAAACCCAGGTAGCAATCAGTAGTAGAAAACAAACACAAAACCTCTGAGGACTCAAAGTTTAATGGGTATTTCTATATACAATCATTCTGATTGCTCTTTTCTGATGCCTTTTCTCACCATCATGTGGAAATAGGCTGAGAATGAGTCCAGTTCTACCAAGTTCTGCCCAGGTCAAACGACTTCAAGGCCAGGCTGAGCAAGCTTGAGGTCTCCCATTCAAAGATGGGTCTAATTCAATGTAACCACAAAATCTCTTTCAAATATGAACTTCTATGATCCTCTGAAGAATATGGTTAAACAAAAACTGCCTTAAAATACAGAGAAAGACCAAATGGGAAAAAAATGGAAAAGTGAATGCCCCCCAAATTCCTATTAAATATTTCTAATTTAGTTCATATGATGACATTAAAAACTTCTCTTATAATAAGGCCATTTAAGATATAAGTACTTTGTAGTTATAAAATATTTTATTTCCCCCCTCTATCACTCATGCAGTGACCACAGGCAATAATACATTTCAAGTATATAAAATAATTGAATTAAAAGTACTGGTCTGGCAAGAACACACAGGAGAATGCTGTTTTATCCATGAAAAGCAAAGCAATAAATGGGACATTCAAAAAAGATGTCTTCCAAATACTTTGGATCCATCGAGAAGATGTTTGCTTCATGTTGCTATGGCATTTGGACCAACAACACTGAATAAACCTGATTCTTTAAAATAATACTTCACCTTATCCTCTCCAACATCCGTTTTTTAAATTATGAAAGCTCCATATTCTGTCATTTTATTTTATAATTACATAATTTATTAATGAGGTGGGTATTTTCATTACAAAACTTACCTTGTTTTTTCTTGCAAGAGCCAAGGTTAACTGGAACTGACAGAGTTTTCCATACCCTTGTGGAGGAAAGGCTTCTTAAAGGCCAACAAACAAAAAATGTATTTTTATTTAAAATGATTAATGTTTAGTGAAAAGTTCAGAGACTGGGAAAAGGGAATGCTAAAAACCAGTTACAAAAGCAATAGCTCAGCTCACTTTATTACTGGAAAAGTAATTTTAATAGTTAACCATCAGGGCTCCCTGGAAGCTGGAAAAGTGACTTGTTTTATTGTATATTTAGTAAATGTCATGTACTTGTCTAGAAAAAGGGAGAATATTTTATACTTAGAGACTTCTGTGCAACAAATGTCTTCCCCCACCCCGGTTTGTAAAATATGTCCTGTGGATCATGGGTCTCCCATGGGGGATGTGGTTCTGCCAAATCTCAAGTTTGACAAAAGGTCTAAAAAAGAGACAGAGGGATAAATGGATAGAGATAGATAGATAGATAGATAGATAGATAGATAGATAGATAGATAGACAGACAGACAGATAGACAGACAGACAAACACATGTATACACAAATTGTGTGTGTGTGCATAATAAGTTCTCTTATATGTGGGGAACTTGTATTTGCCTAAGGCAAGAATTCTTAACCTAGAGACTATGAACTTTCTAAAAATAGATTTTGATAACTTTATTTCAGTGTAATTGGTTTCCTTTGTAATCCTATATATTTTTATGCACTTAAAAACTTAAGTCTACAACATAAAAAAAGATTAAGAACCTCTGGCTTCCTTGCAGTACCAGATCTCAAACTATACTACAAAACAGTCATCATTAAAATGATTTGGTACTAGTTAAAAAAGAATCAATCAATGGAATAAATTAGAAGTGCAGCACAACAGAAGCAAAAGAACATAGCAGTCTAGTGTTTGATAAACCCAATGACCCCAGCTACTGGGGTAAAATCCTACTATTTGACAAAAATTGCTGAGAAAACAAAGCAATTTGAAAGAAATTAGGTAGAGACCAATATCTCACACTATAAGCCAAGACAAGTTTCAAATGGACACATGACTTCTGCATAAAAGGTGACATCATAAGCACATTAGAGATACAAGGAAGAACTTACCTTTCCGTTCTATGAAGAAGGAAAGAATTTGTGGCCAAACGGGCAGCGACAAGGTTTATCGGATAGATCACTGGCTCTGAACTCAGGAAGATCTGTCTTCCTGAGTTCAAATCTGGCCTCGGACACTTACTAAAGAATTACTCACCTATTGGAGAATTACTAAACAAACTATGGCATATGGATGTAATGGGATATTATTGTTCCATGAGAAATGATGACATGGAAAGTTTTAGAAGAAACTTGGAAGACCTTGAGTTGATACAAAGTAAAATGAGCAGAATGAGAATGATTTATATGACAACAATATTATAAGGAAAAACAATTTTGAAACAGACTTTAAAAGTCTGACCAGCACAATGATAAACCACAATTCTAGAAGATGGAAGATGAGGAACCTTAAACCAGAGAGATACTGGACTTAAAATACAGAATGAGGCATCCATTTTGGAGGTAGCTAATGTGTACCTTTGTTTTGCTGGGCTATGAATATTTGTTATGAGAGGTTGGTTGTTTTTTTTTCCATTTTTTATTCTTCCATTGTGGGAGCACTGGGAGAAATAATAAATGCTCATAAAAATTATAAGTAAATGAATTATCAATGATTAAAAAAAGGACAAATAGAAAAAAAAAGAGATCGATGGCCTTTGTCTCCTTAAAAAAGAACAAAAAAAAAAGAAAAGAAAAAGAACACCCAATCTAAGGGAATGATTTGTGATACATCTTTATTCCTTGTAAGAAATCCAAATGGCACTGGATTATCTACCCCTCCCCTCACATGGAAGTAAGCCTCTCCCATCTCTCTAAAGGGTCAAAGCCTCTTCCCAAATCTCTACCCATTCGGACCATCAATCCCACTGGACAAAGACTTTGTGCCTGCCTGATTCTTTTGTTTATAGTCAGAACGTCCATGATAATAGGAGAAAGAAGGAAAACCAATCAGAAGATAAATATTATAAATGAGCAGCGGCCACTTTGAGGCCCCCCCAGAGGTCAGACCTCTGTCTCTCTTTTTCCTCTAACTGATCAAGAAGCAAGATGGCACCATGAGTGAATGTCCCATCAGTTCCGCCTCCCAATGTTCTTAGCTTCAGCTCACCAGGGTTCCAAAGGAGGAGACAGAGAATTAGACGTCTAGAAGTCAGACACTCTGCGGGACCTTCCCCGCTACATGTAATAAAAATTAACATGTATATAGCACCTACTGTGTGCTAGGCACCATGCTAAGTGTTTTACACTTCTCTCACAACAACCATGGGAGATAGGTGCATGTTCTACCATGAGTCTTGAGTAAGATGAAAAATCTTCTGGAGCATTCTGCCCAGAAGCCTCCAAAACCAAGTTTTAAAAGATGTCACCACACTGGTAAACTCTGAAGCAGAGTCTGTTCTCAATTTCCAGAATCTAACATCTCTGGGGCAATTTTTCCTGGGCAGGAGTCTGAAGGCCAAAGATTATATCTGAAGCTATTTGGCTTTGTGAGAGAAGACCAAAAAAAAAATGCTGATAGTGCTTAAAAATAAGCTGATTCAACTTGAAAAGCATTATTAAGTCCCTACTGTGTGGCAGGCACTGTGATAAATGCTGGGAATATAAAAAATATGGTCCTTAATCTCCAAGCACCTACATTCTTTGGCTCTTTGAAGTGTTAATGCAACCCCATTTCCAGTAGTTTTCTCTCTGAGCCTGCTCTGACACTCAGTCCTTCATCCTCCACCCACTGCCTTAGCTGCTATCTCACTCTGAAAGATGCTCCAAAAGCTTCTCATTCTGGAAGATCCCTCCGCCCCAGGGGCCACTTCCTTTGATTAGTCAGCTCTCCCTTGAACCTCCATTTTCAGGAAGGGTCCAGCTGCCAAGTTCACTCCTTCACTTCTCTCTGGCCTTATCATTCCTGCCTCTACCCTTCCCCCAACTTCTCAGCTTCCTTTTCTGTGTTGTCTTCCTTTATTAGAATGTAAACTCAGTGAGGGCAAAGACTGTCTCTCGTTTTGTTTCTATTTGTATTCCCAGTACTTATCACAGTGCCTGGCACATGGTAAGGTATTAATACACATCTAATGACATGACTTATTACTGAACCTACAATAAACAAATCTGTCAGGGGTCAGTATTCTTGAGATCTTCTCAGTAGTGGAGATAGAGTGATACCTAGAAAACTGAACCCTGCAAAATAAGAGTGCAGGCAAATTTTATATAAATATATAATTTTGATCAAGAAAAAGATTTTGTGAGAATTATCAGTACCTATACCATTAGGATACTAGCTCAGTAGAAACATACAAATCTTATAAGGTAACTATTCAGTCATTTACATACAAACCTATCAAAAAAGACTCCTACATCATAAAATGATTTTAGAAGGCACAATTATTCATAAAAATAGGATCTAAAATTTAAACAAGCTTACTCATCCAAGGTTCAACCAGATCTAACTATCTATACATGAAGCCACATGGGCTTCCCAATTCCTAACAGAGAGAGAAAAGACCACAACCCTCCTCTGCTCCATCCTAGGGAAAGAAGAAGGAGAAAAGAGGAAGAATTTTTAAAAACCAGACCAAAGAGCCAGTTCAGAGAAGAGCCTCCAAGAGCTACTGCTACCTCATAGCCAACCAGAAGAGGAAAATGGAAAAGCCAGAGTAGCAGTAAAAGCCTTCTGCTCTCATTGCCAGCCAAAAAGAAAAAAAAAAAGAGGAAAAGATAGACTTGCTCCACTTTTTCCATTGTTTTCATTTTCTTGGAAAAAAAAGAAAGAAAAATAAATTCAAGAGAAAAAATTCAGAAGGGCAGCCTGACATCTGACAAATTAGATAATATGTTCCCAACTCCATCCCAGGCTGCTTTTCAATATCCTCTACCAAAAAGAAGGCAATGTCCCAGACCACTCCACCTGACCCAAAGCCACCCTCCCCTGGGGAAAGAATCAATGTAGACAAAGACCTTATCTGACCCGTTCCTTAAGGATCTCTCTTTTCCAGCCCCATGGCTCACCAATCATCTCAATGGGAGTATTTGCAAGGGCCTCCTAGCCCCGCCCCCCCAGTATCCTTTGCTATCAGACCAATGGTTACTAAAGCCTTATCACAAATGCTCTTCTATAGCAGTGTGGTGATAATGTGATTAAAGATCTCCCTTCCCCCCCCCAACCCCCCCCCCCCCCCCACTCAATAGGCCTCAGGTGGGGCCAGTTAAAACAGACCGGATTAGAGGCAGGCCTACACCTTTGTGATGCCAATCAGTGATTAAAGATCTTTCCCACACCCTTTTGCTAAGTAGATGCTAAGCCTCAGGCCCACACTCTTTTGTTGATTAGGCATGAAGCCCTCAGTCCCTAAAAAGAGTATATACACCCAGGAGGTAGCCACTGAGAACTAAGAATTCAGAATCCAGCCCAATTTGGAGAAGTAAGAACTAGACAACAGAGCTGCAGAAAAAGTGTGGAGCAGAGAGTGGAAACCAGGGAGCTGCAGAGAACTGAGGGGAGAGAGAACACAAGCAAGAAGACAGTTAGGATTCATGAGTGTTTAGGGGGAGGCCCCAGCAGCGGGGAAGGTTACAGGATGACTTGGTTCCTTGCTATAATGCTGTGTTATAATTTCCTTGTTGCTACATCAAGGTGGGCTTACAGGTTTTGGAATATAATTACTGCTATATCGAATTGGAGTTATTGGTCTTGGGGTTTGATCCTCTGGTGTCTAAGTAAATGTAATACTTCCTCTGCCTTCTACCTAGAGAGTTTTTCATACTTTGTGATCCCGAACCATACAGGCATGTTCATGGTCGTTCTCAAAGTCATGAATCTTGCCTTATTGATAAAAGCAGATGGACCCATCAGCAAACTAGACAAAAAGGTATTCCTCAGGAGCTAGATCTAATGTGTATCCTGACTCTTACCCCTATTGACCACACTGACTCTCCACAGGACCCTTTCCACTACACAACAGATGCTTTCTAAATTTGTAGGAGAGGAAATCAATGGCTTAGAATTTTGGATTAGTTATTGTTGTTGATATAGTCATTATTCTACACCCCAGTGATCCAGTATTTCCTCCAATGATGCAGATCACAACCTAGCTTTACCTGCCTTTCCCTGTTCAACTCAACCTTGATTTTTTAATTATAATTAATAATATATTTCTATTTTATGTATAATCATATTGTTTTAAATCATACTCACTATGTGTAATACATATACAACAAACATTTATATAGTGATTAATATTTCCAAAGCAAAAGAAGTAAAAACATGAATACTTTCAGACTCTCTTAAAACTCTCCTCTCCACATATGTGTATGTGTACATACCAAAAAAAAATTATGTGGCCCCCTCCTTTCCACATTGTTTCATTGCTTCTCTTTTTTGATAGACACAGCACAAAGCCAAAAAAAATTCTTTCTGTAGTATCCAGTTGTCAAAATTTGTTAATGGAAGCACATAGGACATTTCCTTCTCTATCTTTGTTTTAGCCACTTTTTTCTTTTGCTTTATTAGTTGTCCTGCTCTTCCACCCCTCTCCTACTATATTTTCCCTACCCTTCCCCATTTCCTTACTCCTCCCCATTTTTCTCCTCCTCCCTTTCTTGGCTACCTTCATCAAGCTGGCTTCATCAGCCTTTCAAATCTCTCCTCTCCCATTTCCTTCCTCCAAGGTCCCACATCTAAAGAAAACGTAGACCTCCTAGCCCTATGTCACAAAATGACATGAGGTAGGAAACACCAAGAGAAGGAGCAAAACTTAGGAAAAAATTAGTTCCCAATGACCCAGAGTTCTTTTCTCACAAAGCTACAATCCAGACTCCTCCATCATGCCCCAAGAAACCTTTCATCCTGAAAGATCATTTCAGACAAGGAATTCACACCTCAAAAGCCCCTGTGGCTCCTCCCTCTGATTGGAGAACTCCCCTGACAACTTTCATTTGAGGTGTGCCCAGCCCAGCCATCCCTTAATTTCTCACTAGGCTATAATCTGGATTCCTCCACCATGTGGGAAGGGAGTCAAGGCTTGGCCTACACTAAGGAATAGGAATCAGGAGTGCAGCTTGAAGAAATTGTTTAAGAGAATAGACAGATATAAATCGAGCCTTGTACCCTCTCTCTCTGAGGAAAGCAGAGCAGTCAAGCTGAGCCCAACCTCCTGTTTTTTTCTCTTGTGAAGAATCAAAGTCTCTTTTCTAGAAGGGTAGGGAAGGATACTCTAGAAATACTTATTCTTACCTCCCCGTAAGCCACAACCAGGCAGACCACATCTAGGCAGACCTCTGTGGACACACATAACCTATGTGGGCAATGTAACACACATCATACCACACATAAGCAGAAAGAATCTTCTCTGTATGTAACCTTCCTCCTTGTTTCCTTAGGACGTAGAAAGACATAAACCAGTAATGCATTGGATTAATTATTATTATCTGGTTTGATCTCAAGACAACTTTTAGAGACTGGGTGGATAGAAGTACAAAACAGACTTAAAAGAAATAGATACATTTTGAAACTCATAGAAGCTCTTCCATGAGGGACAGGGGAGAGAGAATAGGAAGAACGTCACCATTGTTCATCCTACTGGGCTCTGAGAGGTCTACGTCATCAGTAGGCTATAGTCCTTTCTTCAAGTCAGGGTATCAGGAGGATCAGTCAGAGCCAACAGCAGTGAGCACTGAACACTCATCCCATAAGCTTCTCTCCCATCCACATTCTCATTCTTTTAGCCTTAGTAGTCCAGTGGTTGAAGTGGCTTGACTTGGAACCTTTGTCATCATGATTGAAATTGCTTAGGCAAGGAGGTAGGGGCACTGTGGCAGCCGCTTGATGTCCACACACCACCATGATTCCAATCTCTCATTCATTGAAGCAGCAGCTCCCTCTGGATCCTTCACCCATCCCTCAGCACACCTATATACTTATCTTTTGTGAGATTCCACAATTTTGTGAGATTTCTCTTGCCACTTCTTTTTTGTTTTGTTTTGTTTTTTTTTGTTTTTAATTTGTTGTTGTTGGGTCATTTTCAGTCATGTCTGACTCTTCGTAACCCTGTTCGAGGTTTTCCTGGCAAAGATACTGAAATTATTTGCCATTTCCTTCTCCAGCTTATTTTATAGATGAGGAAACTGAGGCAAACATGGTTAAGTGACTTGCCCAGGATCACGCAGCTAGTAAGTTTCTGAGGTCAGATTTGAACTCATGAAGATGAGTCTTTCTGATGCCAGACCTGGCACTTCTTCCACCGTGCCACCTAGCTTGCCCTTTCAGGATGAAGTTAAAGGGGATATTGTCTTTTCCCTGGTTGGTCACAGCCCTCCACTATCCAGAGATCAAGATACACTGATGATTTCTGCCTTCTCCTACAGGCATCTATCTCAACTGTACTCCTAAATCCTTAAATCTTTAAGTAAAAGGAGTTAACCATACATTATTTCACTAGAAGCTCACAACAACCCAGTGAGGCAGGGACTATTATTCCTCCTCTTTTTTACAACAAAACTCAGAAATTAAGCGGCTCGAACATAGTGCCATAGGAAGTGTCAGAGGCAGGATATGAGGCTAGGTCTTAATCACTCAAAGTTCAGCATGAAATCCACTGTACCATGGGGCCTTTTAAAGCTTTACCAGAGTTTCATCTCTAAGAGAATCAAAAAGTAATGTACTACGGGGACCAAACTTTCATTTTCTGCTACACTGAATGCCTGTACTTGACTTAGCATGATTTGCCCCTGAGGAGACCAACCCCACTTTGAGATTTTTGAGCCACTCAGTTGTTCAAATATTTGATTTTGGGTGGATGAGGGGCAAGAAGGTCCAAAAAGCATTTCATTCAACTACTTTCCCCCAATGTCTAAACATTTTAAAGGAAATTTAATCCAAGCTATTCCTTGTTCATTTCCACTTAAATCATTAAAATGTTATTTTCAAAAACTTGTTTGCTATCCAAGAGACTCTTTAGATTAGCTTCTTTGCTTAAAAATTCAAATTGGCCATAGACATGTGAGGTCTGGTGCCAAAAAGGTTCAAATTTGGCAGAGACATATGAGCCACCAAGTTGGATATCAGTTCAAAACATGAATGCCTATTCCATCTACCACTAAAGGAGTGGGGTGTATACTCCCCCATCTCACTTAACCTTTTATGGTGGTGAAAGTTACCACTAAGGTTACCAGCAGGTTTTCAAAACAAACCCAATATTCAGCAGTCACTCTGAGCTTCTGAAATGGACTTTAAAGCTGATTCCTCTTAGATTTCACCTAATTTCATTATGACTCTTTCCCCATGCTATTGGTGGGGAGTGCATTTCACTGCTTTTCATTTCTAAAACTGTGACATTTGTTGGTTTGATTTTTCCCCCGTACCTCATATTTTTACAACCTTATCCTTCGGACCTCACACAGTCCTTTTTTTTTTTATTTATTTATTTTTAATATGTTTAGTTTTCAGCATTGATTTTCACAGGAGTTTGAATTACAGATTTTCTCCCCATTTCCACCCACCCTCCAAGATGGCGTACACTCTGGTTGCCCTGTTCCCCAGTCTGCCCACCCCTCCGTC
>JAQQSZ010020497.1:0-10127 GCA_028646595.1 Phalanger gymnotis
GGGGGGGGTGGAAATGGGGAGAAAAATCTGTAATTCAAACGCATGTGAAAATTAATGCTGAAAACTAAAGATGTTAATAAAAAAAAATTAAAAAAAAATCATAGGGCCCTAGGAAATTTAGGCCTATCAGTCCTCCACACCATACTTAGAGAAAGGCCATCCTGGTTCCATTAGTATCTCTCAAGACAGAAATACAGTGTGTCAGAAGACAGCCATTTATGGACCTCTCTATATGTTAGGAAGTGACCTTTTATAAAGAGCTGAAGCCTTCTGTCATTGTAATAGCCACCCATTTGCCCTGGTTCTGCCTCTGTTGTCTATGTGGCAATACTTGTCTGCTAATTTGTTGAAATAAAGGATTCAGGAATGAAAGCGCTAGGTGTACTTATAAGGATGTTTTGACCTCTGGCTCCCCTCCCCGCTTTCCAAAATTTTTCATTAATAATACAGTTTTTCCTATTCACAACACTAAACTTCTAGTGCTGTTCCTTTAGGACCCCTGCTGTGGATGTTACTATAACCAATGCTTAGCAAGACAACCAAAGGTGTGCGACCCACATGTGCCTTTGCCAATACCTCTGCATACTTACTGAAGATACCACAGACATTTCAAGTCACCTGCTCCTCAGATCAGAAGGTGATTGTGGCTTTGGGCAGACATGGAACAGCCACATCACTGGCTGGTCAGAAAGAGCAAGTGTCCTAGCCTTTGACCTCATGGGACCTTGGGTTGGCATCCAGCTTCTATCCCCGGGAAGCACATCTGGTGGACTGCAGTAGCTGGGATACTTCAGGTGAGACTCCAGGGTCAATTCTCAAGATGTAGGTAGGAGCTACTATTCTTTGCGGGGAAAGGAGAGGAGAGGAGAGGAGAGGAGAGGAGAGGAGAGGAGAGGAGAGGAGAGGAGAAGAGAGGGGAGAGAGAGAGAGAGAGACAGAGAGAGAGAGAGAGAGCAGCTGTGTGTGTGTGTGTGTGTGTGAGAGAGAGAGAGAGACAGAGAGAGACAGAGACAGAGAGAGGGACAGAGAGAAAGAGAACGAGTCTTTCAGTATTCACTCTCTGGACACTGTTTGATCATTGGTGATCTGCCCATGAGGAGAGTAGTTTTCTATACACTGATTTCCACAGAAGAATTGAAGAGAAAGATGTTTCTATTTCTTTCTCCTCTGAGAGAAAATAAGAAGCTGGGCAAGACACCACTCTCCTCTTTCAGGAAGAAGAAAGGAAAAGAGCCTTTCTACTCAACAGGAAGGAGATAAAGAGGAAGGACAAGTGTCCCCCTCCCCCCCTCAACACCCCATTGCTAAGTGCCTCCATGACCTGTCTTCCCCTCTGAGCTCCCATACTACTCCTAGTCGCATTCTTTCTTTCTGAGATCTGGGTGCACTCATGGTGACCTCACCCACAGATGCATTCTCTCCTCTGAGGACCAGTTTGAATGTCAGTAGAGTTGTTTTTCCTTTTCAAGTCTGAGCTCAGCTTTGAACCAAGAGCATTCTTCCCTTTTGATAGATAGAAAGCCACTTCCTCCATCCGGTCCCATGGTTTCTATTAGGTCTTCAATCCTGCTACCTGTTGTTCTGGCTAGAGGTCAGTAGGGAAAGCATGAAGTAGGCATGCCCCACCCCAACCCTCATTCCAAACAGCCAGAAGGCACTTTGCTACAATTTGTAACAATAATATTACCAAAGATGACGGAGCAGGCAGAAAATGTTCCCTCTACTTCCTTTCATAGTGCTTGAAATTCTATCACCATAGTTCTTTCCTAGGTAATCTTCATATGTCTCTTCACAATGTCATAGTGCTTCTGGATTTTTCCCAAATGTATTCTCTGCCAGGTCCTCCTGAAGAGGTGCCAGACTAGTGATTCCTTCAGTGATCAGTGTAGAGACCTCCCAGATGAGGACGTCTTTCCAGCCATATGTCTGTTTCTACTTGTTCATCAAGTAACTTCATCTCCGGATCTCAGTGTTCTCATTTGTAAAATGGGCTTGGACTAAATCATCCCAAGAGTCTTTCTTTCTTGGCTTTAAATGCTAAAATTTGATCAATCTTTTCTTATGCATTTCCATGATGTATTAATTTAGCAATGTGAGTATGTCTTCATCTAGCATTAATTGCAAATGTGCCACCCCTTAGTGGGCAATACACTTGAGTGTCTGGGGCAGAAAAAATCCTTTTCCTGGAGGTCAGGCCCCTGGAGATGAGGCCTTCTGCCTAGGCCTGGCTGGTTCCTCTTGTGACCTGTCTCCACATCCATCTGCAAAGCCTTTCCAGATGCATAATCCTGGGCACAGCTTGTTGTCAGTCCCCTGGGGCCTAACAGCTTGTGTATTCCATCTGCGAGGAATCATCAGAGTAAGCCCTTAGGGGTGGCATACCTGTTCAGTAATGTTCCTCACCACTCCCACCTCCTGCTGTGCCTAATATGCCATCATTATAAAAGTATACATATTCATACACTGGAGCCTAAGGACCATGTTACTTTAAAAAAAAGGCAAATCCTTAGGAGAAGGATAATGTCTTTATTGGTGCACACTTTAATGGAGACTAATAGTCTCTTTCTCTCTAGAGGTGCACCATGGGCCATCTTCTCTTCTCCTTCTGAACTTTTACCTGAAGATCTGATCAGTTCCCATTGATTCAGTGATCATTTTTATACAGAGGATTCCATATTGATAAATGCAGTCCTATCATCTCCCAGAGTCCAGTTCCACATCACCAATTGCCTTTTGGATATCTCCAAATGGATGCGCCATGAACATCTCAAATTCAATGTGTCTAAAACCAAGCTCCTTATCTTTCCCCCCAAAAAAGAAGAAGATTCCAAACTTCCATATTATTGTAGACATACTAGTCATTCAGGCTCCCAACCTAGGGATCCTCCTCCAATCTCTTTCACCCCACCTATCCAATCTGTGGTCGATTATTGCTATAATTTCCTTCCTAGCAGATGTTATATACCTACCTTTCTCTCTACTTACATGCCATCACCCTCTATGAGCAAGCCCTCATTGTTTCATACATATAGCATTGCAAAAGCCTATTGGTTGCCCTGCCTTCTTTGTTTCTCCTCAGTCCTCTCCATCCTCCGTTCAGCTCCCAGTGATCCTCCTAAAGCTCAGATCTAACTATGTCACTCTACTATTCAATAAACTCCATTGGCTCCTGATTACCCTCAGGATCAAATATAAAATCTTTTCTTTGGCCTTACAGCCCTTCAGTCTTGAATTCTATGGTCCATTATCACTGCTTTCCCTACTGCTCCTTGTGCCAGACACTCCATCTTCTCATTCTATGTATTTTCACTGCCTAGATCCCATCCCTAGAATCCTCTTTCCGCTCAGCATTGCTTCCTGCCTTCCTCGGCTTCCTTCAAGTCTCAGCTTAAACACAACCTTCTGCCAAAAACCTTTCCTGGTTGTAACAACAATCTTTCTAGCAACTAGTGTGGCTGTGTAAAATCAACAACAACCAGCACAGAACCTGCCAACACAGGTTCTTTGATCTGCTTTTCTAAGGAAAGCAACTTTAAGGGGTTAACAATCTCAGTTTAATTAAACATACACATATTATTTACTTAGTTCAGTGGAAAAGATCAGTCCCCTGAACTTCAGAGCAAATACAAACAGAAATTACAAACATCAACAGACAACCATGTCTGATTCAAATCACAATTCATAGTTACCAGAGAAGCACCAATACCTATTTGTTTGTGTTACAAAGCTGGGGTGGGGCACTGGTTCAATGGCTTACCCAGAGTCTCATCACCCACATTCCCTCAGTGAATGTACCCCCAAAACTCAAGTGCCCACCTCGGATCTTATATACCTGTCTCAAGTCCCTGGGGCACTTGAGGCTCACCATTTAGAGTGTGAGAAATGAGTGTGGGAAAGCTCCAACCAATAGCACCACATCATATACAACTCAATGACTCTTGGTTGCTTCAGTGCTAAGAAATACTCCAAAACAAAGGCAGCAAAAGGTTTCCAACACATTCAAACTAAAGGGAGACTTGATAGTCTTAGCATCCCAAAAGGATAGAATAGGGAAAAGTCTGATTGCCATAACATTCCACCCCTCCAGGATCCTTGGCTTAACATAAACTAAATAGTTATGTATCTTGGAACACATAGAGGCATTGCACATTGCAATCACATTCAGGGAAATATAACAATGTATCATTCAGTATCATACCCCAATATACTTGTTTACAATACACTATCCACCACTAGATCACAGCAAGTAACAATACACCATCCACCCCTAGGTCACAGCAAGTAACAATTTCTTTAGTCAATAGAGTATCCAAGTAAAGTCCTTCTTGAGAGTGTGTCCTTCTCCCCACACTGCCATTGCAGGCTTCCTCCTGGCACCCTCGGGTACCTGCACGCTTTAATTAGCAAAGAACCAAATAAAGTTCTCTTAAGGATGTGTCCTTCTCCCCACAGTGCTCCAGCACCCTGCTTCCAAGTCCTGAGGGGTGGCTGGGCAACAAAGCCAACAGGCTAGGGTCACTGGGGGTCCAAGGCACTTTCCCCCACCCACTATAGCCAACTCCACCCCTCCCTCCTGGGCCCCAAACCATCCCAGGGGAAGGCAGCAAAAAAGGCACACTCAGTGGCTTGCTGCAAAGTTTCCATTTTGCCCCAGGCCTAAATTCCAAGCTCCTGGATTCCTGGTCATCCAGCTCCAGTTGGCCACTCCTGGCTTCTGCTTGAATCCTGATGCAGGCAGCTCACTGCTCTCACCTTTCCAAAGTTCTCATGCAGATAGTCTTCCTTGCCGCCGTTGTCCACTTCTTTCTCCTCGCCAGCCACTCCTGCTCCCTTGGATCCTGCAGGAAGGCCATTCTCCACTCCTGTTTCAAAACTCCACATACAATACAATTCAAGATATTCACCCTTTCAGCACAGTCTGGAGCTGGGCTAATCCACTCAAGCCCTCACTCCCACCATCCACACCTCCCCCAAGCCTCTACTTGTTTTCCTCCCACAGCCCCTGCTTCAGCCTATCTCCTCGGGAGTGCTTGTGGGGAGAGAAGGAGAGGTTATCTCCCAGGTCCCCTGCTCTGGCTCCTGGGAAACCACTCCCATCACTGCTACTTTCAGGCCTTTGGGCCTGAAACCATAGCCACCACAAGTATAAAGAGCAACCCAATAACTGGGACAGTTTTAACCAACATCTCAGTACCTCAAAACTCTGTAATTTCCTTTCGGTGTACAGATCCTGCCAACTACACCATTTTATAACAACAGTCTTGCTAGCAGCTACTGTGGCTGTGTAAAACCAACAACTACCAGCACACAGAGGGCTACCAACACAGGGTCTTTGATCTGCTTTTCTAAGGAAAGCAACTTTAAGGGGTTAACAATCTCACTTTAATTAGACATACATATATTATTTACTCAGTTCAGGGGGAAAGATCAGTCCTCTGAACTTCAGAGCAAACACAAATAGAAATAACAAACACAGACCTGGTCTGATTCAAATCACAATTCATAGTTGCCAGAAAAGCACCAATATCTATCTGTCTGGGTTACAGAGCTGGGGGGGGTGTAGTTCAATGACTTGTCCAGAGTCTCATCACCCACATTCCTTCAGTGAGTGTACCCCCAAAAGTCAAATGCCAACCTTGGATCTTATATATCTGTCTCAAGTCCCTGGGGCACCTGAGGCTCACCATTTAGAGTGTGAGAAATCAGTGTGGGAAAGCTCCAACCAACAGCACCACATCACATACAATTCAATGACTTGATGGCCTCAGTGCTGAGGAATACTCCAAAACAAAGACAGCAAAAGGTTTCCCACCCATTCAAACAAAGGGGACACTTAACAGTCTTAGCATCCCAAAAGGGAAGAACAGGGAAAAGTCTGATTGCCATAACACTGGTACCCCAAATGGAAATGCTTTCCATATGCTCATTGCCTTCCATTTGTGTTGGATATATATTTTGTGTAAAGTTGTTTGCATGTTGTCTCCCCCATTGGAATGTGAGCTCCTTAGGGGCAGGGACAGATTTTATTGTAACCCAAACCTTAGTGTAATGACTGGCACATAATGTTTATTAAATCTGTATTGACTGATAATGAAGCAAAGGGAATAAAACATTGTCTATTCCCCCATGTATCTGCTTCTTTCTCTGCCCAGATAGTTCACCATTTCTTTGTGGAGAAAAAAGGGATGTACTTCACTGTTAGTCCTTTAAAGTCAAAATCAGATAGTAAGGACATCATCCCAGGCTCTGAAGTAATTGTTTTCGTTTTCCCTTTAGCATGTACATTTCTCTCCCAATTGTGCTTATTTCATTCTATAACCTCTGAAGTTTTGTTTCTCAATACTTCATTTTAAGTCATTTCTTAAAATGTAATAACATTTTCGTGTTCATGTGGCACACTTTTTCCCAGCAATTTCCTATTCAATGAGTGCCCACTCATTTCCAGTTCTTTTTGATGATAAAAAAAGCCCTGAGGGGCGTGTGTGTGTGTGTGTGTCTATGTTTAGTTGTGGTATCATTGCATTAAAAAGCATATGTTACTTTAATATAATTTTACCTTTTTTTCCAATAATGATAAAACTGAGAGAGACAGAGAAGCCTAAGAGAAAGACAACATCCACTACGCACTCCTTTTGTTCCAAATATCTTGCTAAACTCTACTAGCAATATATTAATGTGCCTGTCTTCCCATCGCCCCCTCAAAATTGACCATTGTCATTTCTTTGTAACTATTTTAATGGATATGAGACAAAACTTGTTATTTTAATTTTCAGCCAAAGCAGCTTTTAAAGAACTTATCCTCCAAGTCCAGAGTGGTGGAAAGACTATCCCCCATGCTTCTGTAGTAATATAATTAACATTTGCTCCGCTTTTTTCTCTTCCTCTGTTTCCTTACCCTAGACCAATATCAATGGGCTTTATATTTCTTTCTTTTCTTTGAACCCCACCATTGACAATCAGCTTTTCATAGTTGGTTAATTTTGCTTTTTATTGTTTGTTCTGCATTGTTACTTTTTATCTTACACTCCAACTTTTCCTCCACCATCCTTGCCTAATTCCCTCCTAATTTTAATACATTTGTACATTATAATCTTTGAGTGATTACATTCCTGTACAAACATGTTTGGGTGTGTTCAACCTTCCTTTGACGTTCAGATAAAAGCTTGATGTTAATGTGTTCCCTGACAGTGATTACATGTTCTTCTTTTGAGAAGTAGTAGTTCCTCCCTTCTCTTTCTTATTTGTTTTCTTTTATGTTTCTTTTCCTTTTCTTTTCTTTACTCTCTTAAAACAAACAAAATAACCCAACACTATTCCCAGTGCCCAACTGGCTCGCTCTTTGACTCTTACGAACAGAAGGATTTGGGTGAAAAAAATTGTCTGATCTCCCCCTATAAAAATGGAAGCGTTCGGTCATTATCTATCCCATTCAAATTGTTCAAGTACATTTATACTCTTCTAGTTTTCTCACGTCTCCTGTATTTGAGTTTTAAACATTTTACCCAGCTCTGGTTTTCTCTACAGGAATGATTGTAAATACTCTTTTCTATTAAGGGTTGATTTCTCCACTGGGAGTTTATACTAACTTTTGCAGAATAGGTTTCTAGTTGGAAACCTTTTTCTTTCTATTTTTTTTTTTTGGTTTCTTTTAGGGATATCATATTCTAAGATTACCTTTTCTTTATCATACTTTTTGTTTAGTCTTGTGTGATTCTTGTTATAATTCCTTGAAATTTGGCCTCTTTCCTCATTGGTACTTGTGGAACTTTTTCTTTGAATTCAAAACTCTGGAATTTTTTATGAAATTTATGGGTGTGTTC
This sequence comes from Phalanger gymnotis, assembly GCA_028646595.1. Taxonomy (NCBI): domain Eukaryota; kingdom Metazoa; phylum Chordata; class Mammalia; order Diprotodontia; family Phalangeridae; genus Phalanger; species Phalanger gymnotis. The sequence goes on from JAQQSZ010020497.1 coordinate 7,821, forward strand.
AATTTGAAGACAATTTTTGGAGGTATCTGGTACAGTCTGTTTTTGTTTTACTCTCTGTTACTAATATTTCTAAACCATTTTCTTTGGTGATTTTCTGAAATATGATTTTCAAGAGTTTTTTGTTTGGTAATCTATGGAGGATTGGGTGAGGTATACCATGATTTATAAATGATCTCTCCCCATCATACTTTCCAGGTTAATTGTTTCGATACTAAATACCTTATTTCTTTTTGCATTGAATCATTAAATTATGTATGCTTCATACTTTTATGGTGGCTGCCACTCAGCTAAGTTTTTCCACCTTTTGTCCTAAACTTTATATTCTTTTTCTAAATGTTCTACTTCCATTCTTTATTCTTTGTTTCAACTCACTTTATTTTCCCTTATATCCACTGATGTCGCCAGTCCATTCTTTTTCTTTACCCTGGTTTTATCTTTATTATGATTTCAATTATATTTTTTCTTCTGAGATTTTATCTTGGCATGTTGCTATGCTTCTTCATTGCATTAGGAGTTTTCTTTTGTTGGCTTGTGTCTTCAGCCTTAGAACTTAGAGTTTTACATTGTGCCTTGCCAAGCTCTGCACACTTCCTACACTCTTCCTTGAATGGCTAGGCTTAGTCCATACGCATTCCCAGAGTCATGCTAGACAAGGCTTGGAACTTTCATCCCTGAAGCTCAATGCTGCTACCCTCTCCAAGTTCTATGGACAGTGACTATATCCTCACTGGACCTCCCCCACTGTGTTTCTAGAATCAACCTTTTACTTATGTCATTGTATGCATATTGAAGCAATAGGAGTTGATTACCTCACTGGTGTACATTTCTCCTGTTTGTCTACCTTATTCACTTTGCTGATTTCCAAAAATAATTCAACCATGATTTTAGTTTGCCTGTAACCTTCACGTACGGTCTCTTCTGGAAGTGGCACATTTATTTTTTGAAGGATTTTTGGGTGGTGACATCTAGTTTATGATGCAAATAAGAAATAACTTTTGTTTTCCCAATTATCTTTTTGTTGCCATATGTTGATTTTTTTTTTGGTATAACAACTAAAAAAAAGCAGGAAAAAAATTTATGCGGTCCTTTATCCTATGAGGCCTCTTTGAATTCCTGCAGTAATGGGAGAAGAGGATACTAAGATTCACATAGTTTTCAAATCATTATTAAACTTTGGCCAATAGTAGGTACTTTAAATGTGATCCTTGCTCAATGGCCAATGAATGGACATAATGCCAAGAGGACAAAATCATAGTAATCATGACATTCTTTTTTTTTATCTCTTAACAATTGTTTTATTATTTAATATTTTTAGTTTTCAAGATAGATTTCTACAAGATTTTGAGTTACAAGTTTTCTTCCCATTTCTACCCTCCCCCCCATTCCAAGGTGGCATATATCCTGATTACCTTGTTCCCCAGGCAGCCCTTCTTCTGTCACCACACTCCCCCACCATAGCCTTTCCCCTTGCTTTGTTGTAGGGCAGGATAGATTTCTATGCCCCATTCCCTATATATCTTATTTCTCAGTTGCATGCAAAAACAACTTTTTTTTTTAGCATCTGCTTTTAAAACTTGGAGTCCCAAATTCTCTTCCCTCTTCCCTTCCCACCCACCCTCCCTAGGAAGGCAAGAAATTCAACATAGGACACACATGTATCATTATGTGAAACACTTCCACAATACTTATGTTGTGAAAGACTAACTATATTTTGTTCTATCTTATCCTGTCCCCTTTTATTCAGTTTTCTCCCTTGACCCTGTCACTTTTCAAAAGTGTTTGCTTTTGATTACCTCCTCCCCCTATCTGCCCTCCCTTCTATCATCCCACCCCTTTTTTTATCCCCTTCCCTTTTCTTTCCTGTGGAGTAAGATACCCAATTGAGTGTGTATGTTATTCCCTCTTCAGGTCAAATCTGATGAGAGCAAGATTCACTCATTCCCCCTCACTTATCCCCTCTTCCCCTACAAAAGAACTGCTTTTTCTTGCCATTTTTTATGTGAGATAATTTACCCCATTCCATCTTTCCCTTTCTCCCTCTCTCAATATATTCCTCTATCATCCCTTAATTTGATTTTATTTCTTTAGATATCACCCCTTCATATTCAAATCACCCTGAGCCCACTAACTACCCTAATACTGAGAAAGGTCTCATGAATTACACACATCATCTTTCCATGTAGGAATGTAAACAAAACAGTTCAACTTTAGTAAGTCCCTTATGAATTCTCTTTCTTGATTACCTTTTCATGCTTCTCTTGATTCTTGTGTTTGAAAGTCAAATTTTCTATTCAGCTCTGGTCTTTT
>JAQQSZ010020498.1:0-10127 GCA_028646595.1 Phalanger gymnotis
GGATGCTCCCAAGCCAGTCTTCTGATTGAGTCTGAGTAAGGGATTATAAACCAAAGAATGAGCTTGGTGCAGAGGCCCACCCCACACTCCAGAGGACTATTCCCAAATAGTCATGGGGGGCGGGGGAGGGGTGGGGTGGTTTTGGGTACAGAGAATTGGGCAAGGAGGGGGGAGGGGGGGACGGCGGCGGGGGGAGGGGGGGGGAACAGGGCCTCGAATTTTTTCTGGAGAATGCCTTAACAAATTGGCTGCCACCTGACTGGGTCATGTGCTTTGATGAACATTTTAAATGGCCTGAAGCCCCATTCTTGGTGTTTCTAAATATTCTTCTCTTGTGAATAAGCCCTGGAAAACACACCCTGATGGTATCAGACCTGGACCCCTGGGCAAACAGGAGTGAGGGGAATGGGGTGGAGAGAGGAGTAGTGCCTGAACAGGGAGTAGATGTAATCATAGGCTCCTGGGAATGTTAGGGCTGGCAGGGACCTCAAAGATCTACTCATCTGGCCCCTTGGTGTTACAGATGTGAAAACTCATGTCCAGAAAGAGGTAAAACATTACCCAAGGTCACACAGCTAGTAAATAGCAAGGGCAGGAATCCAATGTGAATATTCGGATTTGGAGTCTGGAATTTCTGAAGCCAGGAAGCCAAGCAGGATCAAAGCCCCACAAGGAGACTGGGGAGGGGGGGGGTCTCCTGTCCGGGGTACACCATCAGGGAAACAACAAATAGGCTCAGAAAGAAAGGCTTTCATGGAGGGCCAAGGGCCAGAGCCCCAGGTGGACCATGGCTCAAGGCAAATCTTTCTCAGCCTATCTTTCTTCCTGCCTCCCCGGAAAGAACAGCCAGCCCAAGGCTGTTCAACCCACAGGAAGAACTCTGGAAGATTGTTTAATTGGCTGATAATGAGAGGAAAGAACATCAGGATCTCAGAAAGCCTCTCTCCCCAGAGGTCAGAGCTTGTCCGCATCCCCACCTCTCACATATCCTAGCAGCTCTGGGTCATCCATAACTAGAATTCCTTGCAACTAGGGCAAGGACAAATTACAAACCACAGGCTGGGCCTCAGTTTAGGAGAAGAGAGAGAAAGAGGGAGGAAGGGGGTCAGGCCCGGGGGTGTGCCCCAACCCACCATCTGGACAAATTATTTTTTCTACCTTGGTACTAGGCTCTACTGCTCCTATATTTCTGGAATGAAAGTTGGCATCAGCACTTCTGCCCCCAAAACTGGGCCCCTTGGGTAAAAGCCCCAGCTGTCTGCCTGCCTTAACCAGGGATCTATTCCTGTCTGGGATTTTAGAGGCTCCCCAGTCTCAATCACCGAATCTTCCCTCCCTTAAGGTGGGCCAGGCCTAGAAAGGGCAGCAGAGAGATGGGAATCTTAAAAGTCAAATAGTCCAATCCTCTGCGAATGGACAGCCTTTACCTGGGCTATGAAGCTCCAGGGCAAAGACTCAGAAGGAAGAGTCCCCACTCATACCAGAAGGGAATGAAGCTGAGGACCTGAGCCAGGAAAGAGGCCTGTGGCCTTTCTGTGGGCTCATCTCTACTTTGGCCAGCCCAGTCCCTGGGCAGGAGTAGGGAGGGTGGCCTTGCTCAGCACCGTGAGATCTTGGGCCTAGAGGAAGGTGTCTATTTCTGCTCTTTGGCATTTGGACATCTTTCCTGGGGCAGCTAGGTGGCACGGTGTCAGACTTGGAGTCAGGAAAAACTGAGTTTGAATCCTGCTTCAAACGCTGATTAGATGTGTGATTCTGAAGAAGTCACTTAAGTGCTGCCTATCTCAGTTTCCTCATCTGTAAAATTGGGATAAGAATAGCTATTATTGTTATTGGTATTGTTGTTTCCCCTCTCCTAGACAAGAAAGGCAGATGGAGAGACAGCTGGAACTGGAGGCCCTTGCCCCAGCCAGCCCCAGAACCACAGTCACCTCACCTGCAAAATGGGCAGGGTAATGAATACCCAAGGATGTTATTAAAGGAAGAGAAAACTGGATTTGGAGCCAGAGTGCCTAGGTTGAAATCTAGGTCTTGTGTGACCTTGGGCAAGTGCTTTCCTTTCCTAGCTCTTTAAAATGATGTGGTTAGATTTGATTCCCTCTAAGGTCTCTCCCAGCTCTCATTCTTTCCAACTCTCTTATTTCCTCTCCACTGGCAGTTTGTCCCCTCAGTCACAAAGAGGTAGTGTAGTCTAGTGGAGAGAATGCTGCCAAGGGGCTATGGGACTAAATTCAAATCCTACCATGGGTGCTTACTAGCAGTATGACCCTGGGCAAGTCCTTTAACCTCTCCGAGCCTTGGTTTCTCCATCTGTAATAATAGGACCTACCTCCCAGGACTGATATGAAGATCAAATGAGATAATGGATGTAAGGTGCTTTGCAAACCTTAATGGGGTTATAGGAATGTCAGCTGCTATTATTATTATTAATCACCAAACTCTCCCTTTCTGCCTCCTTTCACTTGCCCCCAGCAGTCCTTTGAACTATCATGCCCCTATGAAACAGCCAAAATCCCAGGGAAGAAAGTACCTACCTTCCTCCTCTCCTTTATTTCTTTACAATGTGACTTTCAATCTCATCATTCAACTCAAAGGTGTTCTCTCCAAAGTTACCAATGATTTCTTAGTTGCCAAATCGAGTTGGTCTTTTCTTAGTCTTCATCTTTCTTGGCCTTGACTCGATTGACCCTCCTTTCTTCCTGCCTAGGTTCTCTTTCCCCAAGTTTTCGTGAGAATGCCCTTTCCTGGTTCTCCTCCTTTCTGTCCAACTGCTCCTCAACATCCTTTGTTGGCTCACTGTCCCTGTCCTGCCCTCTATGGATGTCCCCCAGGGTTCTAAGTCACTTGTGAGTGCAGACATCCCCCTCCTGATGTAATTGGTCCTCTTCCGGAACAAAGGACAAACAACAACAATCTTTGGCCCTGGATCTTTACACCCTTTCTGAAATCTTATCAATGTCACACATCTAGATGGGGGTCCTCAAAGTCTTAGAGGAGCTCAGAAGCTTTAATAACATAAGGCTGTGCTAACGCTTTGGGGACCCTTTATATATCCGGCCCCAGTCTCTCTCCAGAACCCTAGTCCTGCATCTCCAACTGCCTATTGGATCTCCCCAACTGGTTGTCCACTGACATCTCAAACTCAACACGTATCTCCTACCTAGTCCATTCTCCTTATCACTTCCAAAGAGATATCCTGGCTTCCATCAAGGCCTCTCATCTACAAGAAGCCTTTCCCAATCTTTTTTTTTTTTTTAAGGAATTGGGGGTTAAGTGACTTGCCATGGGGCACCTAGCTAGTAAGTGTCTGAGGCCAAATCTGAACCTAGGTCCTCCTGACTCCAAGGCCAGTGCTCTATCCACTTCACCATCTAGCTGCCCTCCACCTCAATCTTCCTTAATCTTAGTTCCTTCCCTGGGAGACTACTGTATACGTCTCATTTGTAACATGGTTTTTTGAAGATTATCTCCCGTTAGATTGCGAGCTCCTTGAGAGCAAGGAATGTCTTTTGCCTTTCTTTGTATCCCTAGTGCTTAGCCTGCTGCACAGTAGGTGCTTAATAAATGCTAGCTGACTTCACTTGATATCCCTAAAACATAGATCAAACAATGTCAGGTCCTTACTCAGGAAACTTCAATGGCTCTTTACTACCTCTAAAATCAAACACAAAAGCCTCCATCTGGCATTGAAGGCCCTTCACAATCAAGCTCCTGCTTCCTCTCCAGATTAGGCTGTATTGCAAGTTACTCCCTTTTTTGTGCTCACTGTTGCAGCCACTCTGACCTATTTGCTATTCCCCATACAGGATATTCCAGCTCCAAAGTCTGTGCTTTTGTGGAAATTGGTTCTTAAGGCTGGAAGGCTCTCTCTTTCTCCTTCCCTCTTAGAATCCCTAGCTTCTTTTAAGGCTCCCCTCAAAAGCTGCTTTCTACACGAGGCCTTTCTTAATACCCCAACCCTCCAATATAATTTCATATTTATTATGTGCATATTTTGTACTTTGCATATAATTTGTATGTATACATTACAAAAAATATTTTATTGGACTAGAAAAAATAATAAAATTCATTTGAAAGAAGAAAAGATAAAGAATATCAAAGGAATTAATGAAAAAAATATAAAGGAAGAAAATTAATTTAACAGTACTAGATCTTAAACTATATTACAAGGCAGTAATTATTAAAACTATCTGGTACTGGCTAAGAAATAGAAAGGTGGATCTGTGGAACAGAGTAGACATAAAATTTGTTGTTTGTCCTTAGTTCTGGAAGAGGACCATGACATCAGGGAGGTGATGTCATGAGATGCAAATGAATTGGATTTAAGTGAGGGAGGATTACAGAAAGAAAGGGGAGAGAGAGACAGAGACCGAGAGAGAGACAGAGAAAAAGGCAGAGAGAGAGAGAGAAGGAAAAAAGGAAGGAAGGAAGGAAGGAAGGAAGGAAGGAAGGAAGGAAGGAAGGAAGGAAGGAAGGAAGGAAGGAAGGAAGGTAGGAAGGAAAGAAAGGGAAGGAAGGAGAGAGAGGCATTGTCCAACTTTGCCAGTTCCACTTGGGTCCCTGAGGTGGGGCGGCTCCTACTACTACTCACAGAGGTTGTTGTTTGTCCTTCGTTCTTGAAGAGGACCATAATATCAGGAAGGTGATGCCATGACATGCAAGTGAATTGGATTTAAGTGAGGGACAGCTGTGCAAAGTCACCAGCTTCACTTTCTCTTCTGGAGCCATCTGGGCCCAGTGTCCAGATATAGATCAGGATGACTGGAGATGGCCCTCAGACATATAATACACAGTAGTAAATTATTATAGTAACCTTGTATTTGATAATTACAAAAATTTATGCTTCTGGTATAAGAATTCACTATTCGGTAAAAATTGTTGTGAAAATTGGAAAGCAGTCTGGCAGAAATTGGGCATAGACCAATATCTTACACCATGTACCAAGATAAGGTAAAAATGGATACATGACCTAAATATAAAGGGAGATATAAGAAAATTAGAAGAACATGGAACATATAACCTATCAAATTTATGGATAGGAGAAGAATTTATGAAAAACAAGAGATAGTGAACATTGTGAGCTATAAAATGGATAATTTTGATTACATTAAATTAAAAAGGTTTTGTACAAATGAAACTAATGTAGCCGAGATTAGAGGTAAAGTAGAAAATTGGGGGGGAAATTTTTATAGACAGCCTCTCAGATAAAGATCTCATATCTAAAATACATAAAGAACTTCATCAAATTTATAAAAATATGAGTCATTCTCCAGATGATAAATGGTCAAATGATATAAAGGGAATTTTCTCATGAAGAAATCAAAACAATTTATAATCATATAAAAATGGTCTAAATCATTATTGATTATTGATTAGAGAAATGCAAATTAAAACAACTTTGAGGTATCATACCTATCAGATTGGCTAAAATGATAGAAGAGGAAAATGACAAATGTTGGAGGGGATGTAGAAAAATTGAGTTGCTAAATACACTTTTGGTAGTACTGTGAACTGTTCCAACCATTTTGGAGAACAATCGGGAATTATGCCAAAGAGCTTCATAAAACTGTGTTTACCTTTTGACTCAGCAATACCACTTACTACTGGGTGTTTTCCCAAGGTGATCAGGGAAGAAGGAAAAGAAACTATATGTTCTAAAATATGTCTCTTTGTGGCGGCAACGAACTGCAAAGTGAGGGTATGCTGGGGAGTGGCTGAACAAGTTGTGGTGTATGATTGTGATGAAATACTACTGAGCTGTATGAAATGATGGGCTCCATTATGTTAGAAAACCATGGAAAGACTTACATGAAATAATGAAGAGTAAGATGAGCAAAACCAAGAGAATGTTGTATACAGTAAGATCAATATTATTCAAAGAACAACTGTGAATGACTAAATTATTCTGAATACTATAAATACTCAAATCACCTACAAAGGACCCATGAAGAAAGATGCCATCCACCTCCAGACAAAGAACTTATAAACAGAAGTATGCATAGTATGGTTTTACATATATGTATGTATGTATGTGTGTGTACACATCTCTCTCTCTCTGTCTCTCCTCTCTCTCTCCACCCCCCCCCCCACACACTTTTTCACAAAACCTTAAACACAGTTCACTCTGAAGCTCACAGATTGGACGACAACAGGTCCCTGCCTGAGCTCCACTTAATAATGGCTGTATTTTGGGCCTTCCTGGCTTAGAGTGAATGTCAATAGTAACTGTTTCTCTTTGGAACAGCAACACTCAGGGTCCTCCCCTCCGAGCTTGATTTCTTTTTCTTTTCTTCTAATTAAAGAGGTCATCCCTTAGACTCACTTCTTAAACAGGCCTATTCACTGAATGGGCATTATCTTACTCTAAGTACAAGAAAAGGCCTTAGCCTAAAAGGGCCAGGGTCTCCTATTGCATCCTGGGTCATCTCCAGTCATCCTGATGAATAGCTGGCTACTGGACCCACATGTCTCTGGAGGAGAAAGTGAGGCTGGTGACCTTGCATAGCCCTCCCCCACTCAAAGCAAAGTCAACTGCAAGTCATGTCATCATTTTCCTGATGTCATGGTCTTCTTCAAGAACAAAGGACAAACACAACTATGTAAAATAGATACAATCTGTATCAAATGGTGAACTTCTTTAGTGTGAGGTAGGGAGGGAGAGACGGACACAGCTTGGAACTTTAAAATATAACAAAATAAATTTTTAAAAATTGTTTTTAATTGTATGTCTTGGTGAAACAGTTTGTTGTAGGAGGAGATAGCTGACCTGGGCATCAGGAAAACCCCTGCCTCTGACATCCTGGCTGTGTGACCTTGTACAAATTACTTAACCTCTTAGTGCCCCAAGTAACTCTTCAACACTAGAAACTAGAGTGGGCATTGACCTGCATTGTAGAGGGAGTTAGGAAACACTGGACTTTCCCTAAGCCACCAAAATCTCAGATCTGATTTGAAATGAACATAATTCGTAGACTTTTCCATGCACAGACTTCTCACCAGTAGAATATGTTTCTGGAAGGCAAGAACATTTTTGTTCTTGCCTCAGTATCCTGAAATGCTGCCACAATTCTTATTGGTCTGAATGAAATGTAAAATCTCCAGTATGGAGAGCCTGGCCTTTGCTCAGCACCTTGCAGCCTTCACCTGGCATGGAGAGAAGGTACCCCAGCCCAAAGACAGAGGACAGAAGAAATGGAAGGGTCTTCACTGCCATCCTCAGTGTTCTGCCCCATATTGGTGACATGTGGAAGGAAGGATGCAACTTCGATTACCTTCTGTTGAACAGGGAGTTCCCTGTTCTTCTCATTCAGTTTTCAGGGAACCCCATTACCCACCCACTTCCAGAATTCCCCCTCCAAAACCTGTTCCCAGGAGACTAAAGTCCAGAAGACAAAGCTCCCCATCATCCATGGAAGGTGCCAGTGATCCAGATGAAAAGCCAGAACTGAGAGAGCTCAAAGAGAACATTTGCATACATGCATACACACACACACACACTGAATGAATAAAATGAATGAATAAATGAATGAAAAACCATGAATTAAGCATTTATTAGGTGCTAAATGCTTTGGTAATTGCTGAGCAGAAAATCACAAAAGCTACACAGTCCCTGCTCTCAAGGAACTTATATTCAAACAGAGGAAACAATATACATAAGGGAATAGTGACCAAGGAGGAGGACCTAGATACAGAAAGTTAAGGGAGGAGATGGAAGGGGCACTGAGTGGAGCCTTGGTGAAGTAGATTGACACACCCTATCCAGGAACAATGGCTGAGTTGATGTGATTGTGATTCAGGAGTCCAGAACTGGAAAGTTGGGGGTGGGGTGAGGGTGGGAGAAAGAAGTTGGTATGGAGGCTTAGGCCAGGATAGGAAAGAATAAAAGAGTAAAATCTCTCTTCACACACACACACACACACACACACACACACACACACACACACACACACACACACACACCCCTTTAAGGATCACATCCTCCTCTTTTTTTTTTAGTAATTTTATTTGCTTGATGAAATGGCAAATGCTGGGGGCTAGGGCTGCTAGGAACAGGAAGGACCACAGACAGACAAACATACAGACATGCCCTGGGCCAGAAGGAAGAGGGAAAGGGATCCCCATTCATGGAGGCAATGAATTTCGAACTAGGCAGAACTTTAATAGATCAACTGAGTCTATGGCCATCCACGTTAACTGTTGGAGAAAGGGAGGCTCTGATTGTGAAAATAGCTCACCCAAGAGTCTAAAAGCTCTTAGCTTTTTAGCTCCAAAAGTCTCCATCACTGATTTCCCGTCATCCCCACTTTTCTCTTCACTGCCTCCCCTATGAAGAGGTTGACTCAACCTCCCCAACCCTTTATTGGTCCCTTTCAGAGAAACTAAGAAAATCTTAGGCCCAGCCCCCATCCCCACCCCTCAAGGGGAGCAGAATGGGAGCAACAGTCAAGCGTCTAGCTCCAGCCCCCTCTTCCTTCCAGCTTCCTAAGCTACACTTTTACTGGGACCTCAACACCTCATGCTGCCTCCCAACAGCACCAGTGTCTCAAATCAAGCCAGAGGGATTCCTCAGACTCCCCTCCACCTCCAGTCCCTGGGCCTCCCACACATATACACACACACATACACACCCAGACAATCCAGCCCGAACTATGAGACCCGGTGATCGCCGGGGCAGGGGTGCCAGGCACAGATAGTTATAACTGAGAGGGGTGGGGGAAAGGAAGGAGGAGGAGAGGACTCAGGGCACAGGCAGGAAAGAAATTGATGGTAACATCCATGAGAGCCAAGGAGCGGGCTCCTCTTCCAGCACTTCCAGCTCCAGGTGAAGGGATTTCTGAATCAGGGAATGGGAGAAAGAAAACTAAGGCTCAGAACCCTGCTCCACTTTTCCTAGCTCCCTGACTATCACCTATCAACTCCAATTCTTCCAGAAGGCTGGGCTGGAATGCAGTGGCTCCCTATTATCAACCAGATCAAATTCAATCTTTTCAGCCACACATTCAAAGGGAGATCTCTGGCTCCACCCTCCTCAGCATTAGCAGACTGCTTAACAAAGCTCATTCCTACCTGAAACTTTGCCCCTGGCCTGGAATGTCTTTCCTTCCCCCTCTCCCTTCCCCCTCTCCCGTCCTCGATTGTCCAGCTCTGGAGCCACGATGTCCAGGAAGCTTTCCTAGCCCAGTCCCAAGCAACCACTCCAGGACTCAATGTTTGTGTGGCTTAGGAGTCCTCCTGCTCTGGGCCCCCCAACCAGGCTGAGAGAACATACCTTGATGAATGAGTGGCCACTTGGCATGAGGCATCATCACTTTTTCTGATGCCCTCCTTCATCCCCATCTGTCTCAGTGCTCTGCCCCATCTTGGTGATGTGCCGAAGAAAGGATGTGGCATTGATTGCCCTCTGGAGTGTGGTAGAGTGCCCATCAGTCTTGGTTTTGCCCTCATCCTTCTTCCCAATCTGTCTCAGGGTCCCCAAGTCCCTGCCACCCCCAAATCTGTTCAGAAGGCAAACATTTCCCTCAAGCCACTGGGCCCAGAGAGGAGGTAGCTCAATTACCCTCACCACTAAGGAACGGAGACTAAGAGCTGGGCCTGGGGCCATTAACATCTTTGAAGAAGTCCCCCTCACCCTCTCTGGCCTCCTCCAATCTTACCTTCCAGTGGGTCCGAGCAAAATTCTTCTGGATCTGCTCACTGACAGAACTGAGAATGTTCTTGTCCAGGGCTGTGTCCCCAGAGATCCTACGGACAGGGGAGGGGGGTGGGAATCCAGATGGTCGGGGGGTGGGGGAAGAAGGAAGAGCAGGGCACCCACCCACTACCAAAGGTGCTTACCAAAGATGCTGCAAGGCTTGCTCACAGCTGAACCGCCTCTCAGGGTCTCTCTCCAAGAGGTGCCGAATGAAATCTTTGGCTGGGAGTTAGGAAGGTCCCAGTCAGAGAATGCCCCTCTGTCCATAATGGCCTCCTCCATCCCCCCCCACCCTCAGGAAAGCCCTAGGACTCTATCCTCCCAGGGCCAGGAGCTGCTGGAAAACTCACCGGATTCAGAGATGTCATCCCAATATGGGGAGTCAAACTCGTAGTTGGCTTTCAGGATCTGACTGAAGAGCTCCGAATCATTCTCA
>JAQQSZ010020499.1:0-10127 GCA_028646595.1 Phalanger gymnotis
GGTCCGTGTGGGACCGACCTTACCCAGGGACCATCCAGGCTGTCCTGCGGTGGAGCCCTGCTTCCCTCTGCCACTTTGTGGGTTCTGCAGCTCTAAAATTGGTTCAGAGCCATTGTTTTATAGGTTTTTGGAGGAACTTGGTGGGGAGCTCACGCCAGTCACTGCTTCCCAGCCGCCATCTTGGCTCCGCCCCCCGAAAGCATTTTTTAAAAAGAAGAAAATTTAGATGTTTCAAAGGAATCGGGATTGTACCTATGGTTTCATTGGTACAGGGAAGTTCTGGTTCAGGAAGCTCTTTTTACCACATCAGATTGATGCTTTCTTTACCACTTTTAGATGTAAACAGTGACCTGGAGCCCTGGGAGTTTAAATGATTAGTCCAGATGCATATAGCTAGTTAAGTCTCAAAGGCAGTGCTTGAAATTGGCTCTTCCTAGGCTTACTTCTCGCCAGTCTACCACATTTAAAAAAAATAAACACAAATTAACTTACTTGCTCTTCCCTTTTCTTTTTTTTTCTTTGGGTGGGGAAGGGACTTGCCCAGGGTCACATAGCTAATAAGTGTCTGAAGTCACATTTGAACTCAGGTCTTCCTGATTCCAGGACCAGGGCTTTATCTACTGTGCCACCTAGCTGCCACTTTGCTTTTCCTCTTGAAGTACCTCAGCATTAACTTTCTTCCCAGTTAATGCTGAGTAAAAGACATCAAGCCCCATAGTTAACATAGAACAAATTGTATTTTTTTCTTTAAAACAACAATTTAATCATTAAGGACCTTTATCTTCAAGGCTCTGTGTCAGAACAGAAAAATATATGATTTGGTTGGGCCACTTCAATATAATTGTGCACTTAATCTTGCCCTTGATATACTATGAAGTCCATACCCCGTACTATTTAATTACTTTCAATTTAATTTTAGGAGAAAAATCTCTAGGCCTTATGTAGTATATAGATGTAACTTCAGTTTAGGGTCCAGGAAGAGCCAGTTGCTATTGTACAAGTTTCTCATGAATTTTAAGGGAGAAGAGAAATTATGTTTCTTCAATTATTTCTCTAGTTGATGTGATATCTGTCTTGACTATCATGTTTATTGTTGTAATTGGCTAGATTTTATACCCTGTGGGTTCATCTTGCTAGCCAGATAAATTCAATAGATAAAAAGTGCTGAATAATTGTGACAGAAAATGCAAAATGAAACCAGAAACAAGCTCTTTTTACTTGTACTATCTATCCTAAATTTGTTAATTAAGGCATTCATCATATGGCTCAATTTGGGCAATGAGCAAAAAGATTAGATAGAAGGAGAAAGTGACATGCCCATTAAGATGTAATATAGCAATGATAAAAAATTTTAGATAAGTATGGATCTTATAAGACAGATTTTCGTAGCAATTTACCTTTAAAATATATTCTCTAATATATTTGTCCCTATAAATATAAAAATATTTTAATTTAAAGGCAAAAAACTTGGTTTGTAGTACAATACAATGCTTTAAAATACTTTTTCATGTTCTTTTCTAGAATAAAAGAAGAAAATAATATTTGGCTTGATTTGATATAACCACACTCTACCTTAATGTAATCTGATGCAGCTTGTTTTGTCTATCTACACACAACCCTCCCACCTTTGTTTTTAATTAAGGTTCTTTCTTATTGGTGAGAAATAATTCAGCAAAACTTTCCACCTGCCCCTGTTGTTCAAGAACTGCAAGGGTATTTTTTTAATTGAGGTTTGTTTTTTTTAAACAGTTTCTCTTTTCCATCATGTATAATGTTTTTTGTCCTTAATTTCTTCTACATATACACATATGCTCACTTCCCAGAAGAGAATACATACGTTTCCTCTACCCAATATCTGAAAACATTAACATCTATGAACCTTGAGTGATGTGATCATTTTATGTATAGATTTTATAATATCACTCTTCTACTCAAAAGTCTTCAGTGGCTTCTAAATCCCTATTGGTTAAATTTCAAATTCCTTTGCTCAGCATTCCAGGTGCTCTGTACTTTGATACTACCCTATCATGGTATCTCATTACTCCTTTCTGTGCTTTCTAAGCTCTAACCAAATTCTGTGTCCCTTGGATATTGTCTATACTTTCTCACCTTTGTATCTGTTCATTCTGTTCTCTATACCTGGAATTTCTTCTCTCTTAATTTTTATCTATTGAACTCCTAACCATCACTTCTGACCCAGTTCAAATAACCACTTTTTTGTTAAGTTTACAATATTTTGAGAAAAAAAATGTTCATATTCTGGTTTTTAAAAGAGTAACTAGACTGTTAGCATACTTTTTCTTTGATGATTTTACAAATTTATTTTATTTTGGGGAGGCTGTCAGGGTTAAGTGACTTACCCAGGGTCACACAGCTCATGCATGTTTGAGGCCATATTTGAACTCAGGTCTCCTGACTCCAGTCCCAATGCTCTCTCCACTCTGCCACCTAGCTGCCCCTACAAATATATAATATTCTTTTAAAATTTTATTCATATCTTGTTTTTTTTATCATCGTTTCATACTCTACTCTTCTCCCATCCCCCAACCTTAGAGTGATTCCTTACAAAAAAGAATAAAAAAGAAAATCAGTGCTCTAAAACTTAATCAACACATCAATGAAGTGCCACAGTAGGTAAAGTGCTAGACTTGGAGCAAATAAAACTGTGGTACTTACTAGATTTGTGGCTCTAGGAAAGTCACAAACCTCACTAAGTCTCAGTTTGCTTATCACTAAAACTAGGGAGTAGGATTAAATGGCCACTCAAATATCTTCTACCTAAGTTGGTGATCCTAAGCTTGATGTTACATGCGTTATTCTTCATTCATAATCCCCTACTACTTAAAGAACTGAGAGAGGTGTCTTCTATAGTTTCTTCATGACCGAGTTTTGATTTGGGCAACTACATGGTGCAGTGGATAGAGTGCCAGGCCTGTAGTTAGGAGGACTCATTTTCCTGAATTCAAATCTGGCCTCAGACCCTTATTAATGGTGTGATCCCAGGCGAGTCACTTAATCCTGTTTGCCTCAGTTGCCTCATTTGTAAAATGATCTGGAGAAGGAAATGGCAAACCACTCCAGTATTTTTACCAAGAAACCCCAAAAA
Source organism: Phalanger gymnotis (assembly GCA_028646595.1). Lineage (NCBI taxonomy): Eukaryota > Metazoa > Chordata > Mammalia > Diprotodontia > Phalangeridae > Phalanger > Phalanger gymnotis. The sequence continues at coordinate 3,107 of JAQQSZ010020499.1, forward strand.
GGAGTCAGAAAGAGTTGGATACACTAAAAACTACTGAACATTAGCAACATGTGCCAGGCACTGTGCTAATAAAGAAAGAGAAGTAACTATCTCTGCTGGCCGGGAGCTCAGTAGGGGGTGACATGCAGATGACTATGTACAAAGGAAAATTAGAAATGATCAACAGAAGGAAGAAAGTAGATTTAAGGTAGATCAGAAAAAGCTTCTGATAGGAAGGGGGATTTTAGCTGGGAGTTGAAGGAAGCCAGGGAGCCAGGAGGCAAATGAGGAGGTAGAGCTTTCCTAATATAGGGGACAGCCTTTGAAAATGCCCAGAATTGGGAAATGGAGCCTCTTGTTTGAGAGTAGAAAGGAGGTCAATGTCAGTGGATCAAAGAGTATTGTTGTTAATAAAGTTATTAAATGAAGAAATTAGTAACAAGCATGGATCAGAAATTAGAGTTCTCAGTGCAGAAAATTAGCACTCTCAAAACAGAGTTTATCAACATAATTAGCAGATTAGGACAATTTAAATCCATGATGGAGAACCTCTGAAAAAAAAAGTAGAAGCCTATTTGAAACACAGAAATACTGAAGTGAAAGAAAATTTGGCAGAAGAGGAAACAAAGACTATGGTCTTAATAGAACACTTGAATTCTACATATGTCAAATATACAGATATCTTAAGGCTCATAAGATTCTCCAAAGAACTTAAATTAGAAAATATGGATATCACATTGCAGGAAATAATATAAGAAAATTGAACAGAACTCAAGGAAAAATGTATTGCCTTTTTAATTTTTAGAGAAAATCTATACATTTTAATAGTCATCTATAATAGCATGTAATGCTATATTGCAGTATTTATGTAATATTAAATCGATGAAGGAATCATTTTGTGTAGACATAATGTATATAATGCGAATTAGCAAATTTTGCTAATTGTTATTTAGCATTTTATACTTTAAGGACCCCAGATTTTGTTGACGTGCTACATCCTTCACTGATGCAGTTTGCAACCATTCTGCACTTTAGTAGATAGTATTTGTAAATTTATGTGAGCAAAAAAAATCTCATGCTAGTCGACATTCTAATAATAAATATTACATGCTTAGCTGGGGAGGTCCTCAGAATATGACAATAAATTTTGTCACCAGGCCCATACTTGAAGTCTTTCTACCTTATTGTAGGATCTCTAGTGCTTTTGCTTTGCTTGGCTTTGAAAATCTGTATCACCTCTGCACTAAGGTGATGCATCTGAGTAAAGCTTTAGCTCATATCTGTTGTTCTACAAATTATTGTTAACCAGGAGCAGGTAAGCCTGACAGTTGAGCTATGGGAGCAGGAAGGCAGCAGCTGTTGTCAGTAGCCACAAATCAGCTTTTCTTCCTGTGCTTTTATGTGGCCTGCAGAGAGATTCCAAATCCCTGGGTTGATATTATTAACCTGGCCTTTATGCTGGGGTTGCTAATTTTTTGTATTTTATACATTAATATTTTGTATACTAATTTTCTTTATGGGCTAAAAAGTGCAGCTACAGGAGACAGGTCATCTGGGTACATTTTGCATGTCCCTTTGTGATCCTTTTTATACCTGTTATGAACATTTTTGTGTTGGGCTTTCATGCATGCTTCCGGCTTCCTAAAGTTTTAGTCTGAAGATCCCCAAAGGACTGGATAATGTCTGTGACAGCTGCATCCTTGAGAATACGCTGTAAGCCCTACCATATTGTCTTGGATACACCTATGCCAACGTCCAGAACACTCTTATCATTTATTCAAAGAAGTTAAATTGCTTATAACAACATTTGACTTTACAAAAACAAATTAGTCCAATGCAAAAAGCATTTATTATGCACCTGCTGAGTACAAGGCACTATGATAAGAGATGGAGATGTAAAAATAAAAGGAAAAATGGTCCATGCCTCAAGTAGCTCACATTCTACAGAATTAACTTATATAAGATTCTACTGAATGGGTAATATTTAAGATTTAAATAGCGTAGTTTTTGTGAGAAAAGGGGAGTGACATTTTAGGAAGGTTTATATGGTAGCAAGACAGCTTGGAACTGGATAAAGAATAGAGGCAGGGAGATTGATTAAAAGAATTGTGATATTATTAGTGTGGGTTGTTGCACTTAGAAAGAAATCAGTGAAACTGGTCATTTAGAATTTTTCAACCAATTGTTGTAGTATTGACCACATCACAATGAGAAATTGATGGTATTCCCAAAATTATGGAATGTGCCATCATAAGGACTTGGAACAAAACACCAGTTATTTGTTTATGTGTATATGTTGTGTCTCCCAAACTTGATTGTTAACTTCTAGAACAGAGAACACTTATCCCTGGTGGCACTTAGCAAAGCATCTTACACAAAAGAGTCCCAAATGCTTGGAATACATTCTCTTCATGTCTATATCATGGGATCCCTGGATTCCTTCAAAGTTTATTGTAAGTACCAGCTCCTACATAAAGCCTATCTTGATCCTTCCAGGTGTTAATGCCCTCCTCTTTCATGCCCCTCCTCCTTGAGTATAATTTCCTATCTTCTTTGTATAGACACAGCATGACATAGTGGATAGAGGCCAGCCTTGGAGTCAGGAAGAAATGGATAAGGTTAGACCTTTGACACCTATTAGCTATGTGACCCTAGGGCATTTCAGTTAACCTCTCATAGCTCCATGAAATTAAAAATTGTTTTCCAAGAGTGGCATACACTATAAATAAAAGAACAATTTCCAATCTGCACTAATTGAATGAAGTTTCATACCCAGGAGCTTCTTACATCACTAAAACCACAGTTTCAGACCCCAGCTCCAAAAGTTCCTTATTTAATTATTCGTGTTGAGGTTGTCGTTCCCCTGTAGAATGAGGGTAGGAATCTTTTCATATTTGTCTTTGTATTCCAAGGGCCTAGCAAAGTGCCTGGCACATTGTAATGAGTTAGTAAAGGACTGACCACAAGAATAATCCATAAGAGTAAACACAGAGTTATGGGATAAAGTTCTGTTTGTCAATAGGAAAATTTAATTAGGAATAATATTAGCAAATGTATGAAAATAGTATTTTAAGCTGACATTCAGTATAAATTTTGCCTCTTACTGGCAAAATATATAGCATTATGGATTTACTCTCTTGGACCCATGAAATCTCAAAGCAATTAAAGCAATCCTTATATAGGAACAATTAACCCAGAATAATAAGGTTATTGGGTAGGTCAGGCAGGTAATTTGGCATTTTATAGCAACACAAACACTTTTGGTTAGGAAAAAGTCCTAAGAACTATTCCTGTATGGAAGGGCGTTAGAGACTCTGTTTAACCCCAACCCTCTAACTGTATCTGAGAGAGGTTAAGTGATTATCTAGTTAGTCTGTCAAACATTTATTAAGTGCCTACTAAGTGCCAGGTACTATGCCAAGCATTAGGGAAACAAAGAATGACAGAAGATAATCCCTACAACTAGGAACCTCACACTCTAACTTGAGGGACAACATTTAAAAAAAAACCCACTAAGTACAAACAGGCTGTGTGAAGGATAAATAGAGAAAAGGCAGAAGAATTAAAGTAGATCAGGAAAGGCTTCCTGTAGAAGACAGGATTTTAACTGGGACTTGAAGGAAGCCAGGAGGCAGAGCTGAAGAAAGCATTTCATGCATGGGGGACAGCCAGAGAAAATTCCTGGAGCCAAAATTAGCGTGTCTTGCTCCTGAAAACTGCAAGAAGGTCAATGTCACTGGATCGAAGAGTAAGTTGTATATGTACATGTTGTTAGGTGGGAGGTATGGGGCATAAGAAGATTGGAAAAGTAGGAGGGCAGGCGGAGGGGGGGGGCAGATTATACAAAGCTTTGAATGCCAGAGGATTTTGTATTTGATCCTGCAGGTGATGGAGAGCCACTGGAATTTATTGAGTAGGAGAGTGATACAGTTGGACAGGTGTTTAAGGAAAGTCACTTTGGTAGTTTAAATAGAGGATAAACTGGGATGAGGAGAAATTTGAGGCAGGCAGACCCCCCAACAGACTTCTGTAATAGTCCAGCCATGAGGTGATGAGAGCCTATGCCAAGTCGTGGCAGTAGCAGAGGAGAGAAGGGAGTATATTTGGGAGATGTTGCAAAGGTGAAATTGATCGGCTTTGGCAACAAGTTGTATGGGGGGTGGGGTGTTACTTGAGAGTTGGTGAGGAGCTCAGGATGACATCTAATTTGCAAGCCTGAGGTACTAGCAGGATGACATTGCTCTTCACAGTAACAGGGAAGATAGGAGGTAGGGAGGGTTTGGGGAAAAATAAATTCCATTTTGAGCATGTTGAATTAAAGATGTCTATTTGACATCCACTTAGATGTCTGAAAGACAACTGGAGATGTGAGTCTAACTAGCGTTAAGATGCACAACAATTAATACAAGATTTAAGGATAGAATCCCATACTCCTAGAGTTCTACTCCATTGTGTTTTCCACTTCAGAGTCCATGTCATAGTGACATAGTGACAATGCTTGTTGAATTGAAATGCATCAGCGATATAGTGTTATTTGTTAAAACTTTTATGTAACATCATAGATGTTACGTACATACATACATAGATGGAAAATTTTGAGAATCCTGAAGTAAAATACTCTAAGGTGTATAAAATGGAAGGTATTGCTATTGTAGGATTCTTATTCTAGTTACAGATTTTCAATTCACTGTTATTGAGTTCTGTTTGTCAGTAGGCACTCAGTGTGGATGATGTAAATAAGTGATATATAGTCATTATGCTCATCCAAATCAGTACAGATCAACAAATGTCGAAGTTCCTCCTGTGTGCTAAGCAAATCACAGTGTTCTATGATGACAATAAATATATGATCTTGTCATTACCCTCATTCAAGTCAGTTCAATTCCACAAACATTTATGACATTTCTAGCTTATCTACCTTACATATACTGCTTGCTGATGGTTTTAGATAGACACTACTTACCATTTTAAGGAAAACTCCATTTATTCCTGTGCTCTCTAGTATTTTTAATAGGAATGGGTGTTGTATTTTTTTTGTCAAAATCTTTTTCTCTATCGAGATGATCATATAATTTTTGTTAGTTTTATTATTGATATGGTTAGTTATGCTGATAATTTTCCTAATATTGAACTAGCCTTATATTCCTGGTATAAATCCCACCTGGCCATAGTATATGATCTTTGTGACAAATTGTTGCAATCTCTTGGCTAATATTTTATTTAAAATTTTTGCAACTATATGCATTATGGAAATTGGTTTATTATTTTCCTTGTTTTGGCTCTTCCTGGTTTAGGTATCAGCAACATATTTTTGTCATAAAAAGAATTTGGTAGGACTCCTCCTTTGCCTATTTTCCCAAATAGTGTATATAGTATTGGAACTGATTGTTCTTTAAACGTTTGGTAGAATTCACTTGTAAACCTATCTGGCCCTAAATTTTTTTTCTTAGGGTGTTCATTGATGGCTTGTTTAATTTCTTATTCTAAAATGGTGTTAAGTATTTTATTTCCTCTTTTGTTAATCTGGGCAATTTATATTTTCATAAATATTCATCCACTTAGATTGTCAGATTTATTGGCATACAGTTGGGCAAAATAGCTCCTAATTATTGTTTTAATTTCCTCTTCATTGGTGGTGACCGCCATTTTTGTTCAGCCTTTTGATACTGATAATTTGGTTTCCTTCTTTTTAATCAAATTAACCAAAGATTTATCTATTTTATTGGGTCTTTTTTCCATAAAATTAGCACTTAGTTTTAGTTATCTGTTCAATAGTTTACTTACTTTCAATTTTATTAATCTCTCTTTATTTTCAGAATTTCTAATTTGGTATTTAATTAAGAATTTTCAATTTGTTCTTTTTCTAGCTTTTTTAGTTGCATACCCAATTCATTGATCTGCTCTTTCTCTATTTTATTCATGTAAGCATTTAAGAGATATAAAATTTCCCCTAAAAACTACTAGGCTGCATCCCATAAATTTTGGTATGTTGTCTCATTGTTGGCATTCTCTTTGATGAGATTATTTATTATTTCTGTGATTTGTTGTTTGACCCACTCATTCTTTAGGATTAGATTATTTAGTTTCCAATTAATTTTTACTCTGTCTTTCCATGGGCCTTTATAACATGTAATTTTTATTGCATTGTGATCTGAAAAGGATGCATTTAATGTTTCTGCCTTTCTGCATTTGATTGTGAGGTTTTTATGCCCTAAGACAAGGTCAGTTTTTGTGCAGGTGCCATGTTCTGCTGAGGAAAAGGTATATTCCTTTGTACTCCCATTCTGTTTTCTCCAGAGGTCTATCATATCTAACTTTTCTAAAATTCTGTTCACCTTCTTAGCTTCCTTTTGGTTTATTTTGTGATTAAATTTATCAGGTTTTGAGAGGGGGAGATTGAGGTCCGCTACTAGTATAGTATTGCTTTCTGTTTCTTCCTGTAACTCACTTAACTTCTCCTCTAAGAATTTGGATTCTATAACACTTAGTGAATTTATGTTTAGTATTAATATTACTTAATTATCTATGGCATCTTTTAGCAAGATGTAGTTTCCTTCCTTGTGTCTTTTAATTAGATCTATTTTTGCTTTTACTTTGATGAGGATTGCTACCCATACTTTTTTTTTTTACTTCAGCTAAAGTGTAATATATTCTGATTCAGGTTTTTTTTTAAATTTATTTTTAAATTTATTTTTGACATGTTTGGTTTTCAGCATTGATTTTCACAGGCGTTTGAATTACAAATTTTCTCCCCATTTCCTCCCCCCCCCTCCAAGATGGCGTACATTCTGCTTGCCCTGTTCCCCAGTCAGCCCTCCCCTCCGTCGCCCCATTCCCTTCCCATCCCCCTTTCCCTTCCTCTCTCCCCTGTACCCTTCCCATCCACCTTCCCTAAGAAGTCAAGCAATTCAACATGGGCCCCATGGATATCATTATGTATAACCTTTCCACAATACTCATGTTGTGAAAGACTAACTATATTTTGCTTCTTCCTAACCTATCCCCCTTTATTGAATTTTCTCCCTTGACCCTGTCTCTTTTC
>JAQQSZ010020500.1:0-10127 GCA_028646595.1 Phalanger gymnotis
TTGGAGGCTTTTGTTGTAGGCTCTTTGACTTTGTTGACTTCTTCTGACTGTATGTTTTGGTCTTCTTTGTCACCAAAGAAGGATTAAAGAGTCTGAGACTGAATCTGGGTGTGTTTTCACTGCCTGGCCATGTTCCCAGACACTCACCTGACCCTTGAGTTTTTCAGCAGGGTATGACTGCTTATAGACTAAAGAGTTCTATGTTCCATGCCTGGGGGGATGTGCCAGCTCTGCCACACCAGCACTTCTCCTTCCCCAAGAACCCCCAACCCAGACTGGACTTAGATCTCCAGCAAGCTCTTCACTCCTGCTCTGATCTGCCACTTAATTCCTCCCACCAGGTAGGCCTGGGGCCAGAAGCAACTGCAGCTGTAGCTCTGTAGCTGTCCCACCTCCACTGCCCCAGTGGTGGTGGCCAAACCACAAACTCTATCCCAGTCCCCAGCAGCATTTCCCACTAACCTACTCTGTTGTCCTTGGTGTATGTGGGTTGAGAAGTCTGGTAACTGCTGCAGCTCACTGATTCAGGGCGCTAGGGTACACTCCGCCTGGCTCCTGGTCTGGTCGGTCCATGCTGCCCATGCTGGGCTCCGCTCTGCTCCCCTCCACTCCCATCTCTGTGTGGGATAGACCTTACCCAGAGACCATCCAGACCGTCCTGGGCTACAGCCCTGCTTCCCTATGTTATTTTGTGGGTTCTGCAGTTCTAGAATTGGTTCAGACCCATTTTTTATAGGTTTTTGGAGGGACTTGACGGGGAGTTCACGTTAGTCCCTGCTTTCCAGCCCGCATCTTGGCTCCGCCCCCATTTTGGGTTTCTTTAAGGAGGTGATTGGTGGATTCTTTCTATTTCCACTTTGCCCTCTGGTTCTAAGATTCCTAGGCAATTTTCTTTCTTTTTTTCTCTTTTTTTCAAGATATAAAAAGTTGTAGTTCTTCTCTTCTACCATGGCTCTGAGGTCAAAATGAAGTTCAATTCCTTTGTAACCTCTGACCAATGCAAGAACCACAAGAGGCATTTCAATGACCCTTCCCACATATGGAGGAAAATCATGTCTTCTTCTCTAAGGAGCTGAGACAGAAGTACAATGCCCATTCGAAAAGATGATGAAGTCCAGGTTGTTCAAGGACACAACAAAGGACAGCAAGTTGGCAAGGCGGTCCAGGTTTACAGAAAGAAATATGTGATCTACATTGAACATGTGCAGTGGGAGAAGGCTAATGGTACAACTGTCCACGTGGGCATTCATCCAGCAAGGTGGTAACCAAAGATCGCAAAAAGATCCTTGAGCAAAAAGCCAAATCTCACCAAGCAGGAAAGGAAAAGGGCAAATACGAGGAAAAAACTATTGAGAAAATACAAGAGTAAAAATTATATGGTTGTAATTAAATTTCTAGAATGAAAAAAAAGTTGTAAAGTTTATTGTATTCGTTTTTTAAAATATATTTTTATTAAATATTTCCTAATTACATGTAAAAATTTTTAACATTCTTTCTTTTTAAAAATTGAGTTCCAAATTAATCCTTGAGAAGGCAAGTAATTTTGTATCATTTATACATGTGAAGTCATACAAAACATATTTCCATACTAACTATGCTGCAAAAGAAAACATAGAAAAAAATTTGAAGTATGTTTGAATTTGCATTTGGAGTTCGTTAGTTTTCTCACTGGAGGAAGATAGCATTTTTTGTCATGAGTCCTTTGGAATTGCCTTGGATCATTGTCTTGATCAGAGCAGCCAAGTCTTTCACAGTTGATCATGTTCAAAATATTGCTGTTCCTGTGTACAATGTTCTGTTCTGCTCACTTTGCTTTGCGTAAGTTCATATAAGTCTTCTCAGGATTTTTGGAAACCATCCTGCTCATCATTATGGCACAATAGTATTCGATCGCAATCATACACTACAATTTGTTCAGCCATCCCCTAAGTATCCTTGGCAACCACAAAAAGAATTGCTATGTTGCCCCCAAAAAGTGCAAAAAAAAGAAATGAGGTCATTGAATTGTCTTTAAAAATATACAAAAAAAAAAAAGAACAGAAAGGAGTTCAGAAGAAAATAGATGTTAAGATTGGGTATGAGGAGTCCACACTTAGGCTACAACTGTAGAAAGGAACCGATAGACGTCAGAGAAAGGACCAGTTGTCTTAATATAACTTTCTCCCCTCAGGGCAACATTCTTTGTGGTGGTGTTGAGCTAAGCAATCTTCTTTCTCACTATTCTGTGTTATATTGCCATGAGTCTAGGTCCTTTACAAAAAAGTATTTTGTCAAAAATAAAAATAATAAAGATCTATGAAGCTAGCACCCTAAAAAAAAGAATTGCTATATTTTTGTACAAATGGGTCTTTCCCCATTTCTTTCATCTCTTTGACGTGGAAGTGGTATTGCTAGGTCAAAGGGTAGGCACAATTTTATAGCCCTTTGGTCATAGCTCCAAATTGTTCTCCAGGATGGTTGGACCAGTTCATGTCCACCAACAGTGCATTGCTGTCCCAATTTTTCCACATTCCCTCCAGCATTTGTCATTTTCCTTTCTTTTTTGTCATTTTCCTTTTCTGTCACGTTAGCCATATGAGACACGTAAGGTGGAACCTCAGAGTTGTTTTAATTTGCAATTCTCTACTTAGTAGTGATTTAGAGCATTTTTTCATATGACCATTGATAGCTTTGAATTCTTCTGAAAAATTGCCTGTTCATGTCCTTTGACCAGGCGTTAGCAGGAGAATGGTTCTTATTTTTATAAATTTAATTCAGTTCCTTATATATTTGAGAGATGAAGCCTTTATCAGAGAAATTTGCTGTAGAATTCCATGCACACCCCCAGTTTCCTGTTTTCCTTCTAATTTTGGCTGTATTAGTTTTGTTTATGCAAAAGATTTTTAACTTTACATAATCAAAATTATATATTTTACTTCCCATGATTGTTATCTCTTGTTTGGTCATAAAATTCTTTCCTTATCCATAGATCTGACAGACACATTTTCCATGCTCCCTTTACTTATGATATCACCCTTTATCTCTGAGTCATATATCCATTTTGACTTTATCTTGATATATGGTATATATGTGTGTGTGTGTGTGTGTGTATGTACGTGTTGGTCTATGCCTACTATCTTCCAAAGTGCTTTTCAATTTTCCCAGCAGTTTTTGTTGAATGGTGACTTCTTACTCCAAAAATGTAGATCTTTGGGTTAATCAAACACAAAATTACTGTGGTCATTTCCTACTATATATTGTAGTGCCTAATCTATTCCACTGATCCACCACCCTGTTTCTTAGCCAGTACCAGATTTGTTTTGATGATTACCACTGTAATATAGTTTAAAATCTGGTACTGCTAAGGCCTCCTTCCTTTATATTTTTTTTCACTAATTCCCTTCATATTCTTTTTTTTTTTTTTGCAGGGGGAAGGGCAGGGCAATTGGGGTTAAGTGACTTGCTCAAGGTCACACAGCTAGTAAGTGTGTCAAGTGTCTGAGGCCAGATTAGAACTCAGGTCCTCCTGACTCCAGGCTGGTTCTCTACTCACTGTGCCACCTAGCTGCCCCTTCCCTTCATATTCTTGACCTTTTTTTCTCCCAGATGAATTTAGTTATGATTTTCCTAGCTCTATAAAATTATTCTTTGTAGTTTGATTGTAAATGTAATGTACTTTAGGTAGAATTATCATTTTTTATTATGTTGGCTCAGCCTTCCCATGAGCAATTCATGTTTCTCCAATTATTTAGATCTGTCTTTATTTGTGTGAAAAGTGTTTTATAATTGTGTTCATATAGTCTCAGGGTTTGTCTTGGCAGGCAGACTCTTTTTTTATATATTTTGCAGTGATTTACAGTTATAAAGTGATCCTCACAACAACCTTGTGAGGTAGGTAGTAGTAATAGCAGCTCACATTTATATAACGTTTAAACGTTTACAAAATGCTTTCCTCACAACAACCCTGTGAAGTGGGTAATACAAGTATTTTCTCCTTTTTACAAATGAGGACTCAGTTTAGTTAAAGAGTTTGCCCAGTATCACAGCTAATAATGTGGTAGAGCCAGGGCCCTCAACCCAGGTCTTCTGACTTCAAGTGCCCACTGTACCACATTGCTTTAAAAAAAAACCACCTTGGTCCATTTAGAAACTTATAAATATGTCTTGTAACAAAAAGGTTGGTAAGCTCTTGCTCCAGGACATAAGGGACAATTGGGTACACAGTGCTTTTTGTACCTGGAAGAACTTGGGGGGGGTAGGGAAAGAGAGAGGATATATGTTAGGAAAACTTTATTTTCCCTGATGACTGAGAATATGTAAATTCAAAATATGCACAAGTTGACTGACACCAAAACTTGGTTAGCATTATTACTTTTAAGACCCTTTTAGGGGAACACCAAAGGTAAGCATCCTTTCTCTACCTCCACTCCCCAACAGTGTTCCATTAATACCCCTGAGTTAGAAGGAACTTAAGAGATGTTGTTGAATTCCCCTATTATACAAATAAGGAAATGGAGGCCAAGAGAATTTAAGTGACTTGCCCAACATCACACAGCAAGTAAAAAGAGCTAGGATTTATACTCAAGTACCTAAATCTTTCCATTTGCCAGATGCAATTTATGCAGCATAAATGGGGGCATAGACATAACATGAAGGAGTCTCAGACCTTAGATTATTTCTAGAATGACTTGAGAAGATGTTAGGGTGACTAGACACTAATATCTCCTCAAGCTATCCTAGATACATCAAATATCTCAGAATAGGATTCCAGCAGTCTCTGAGGGGAAGGGAAAGAGGGAAAGAGAGAGAGAAAACTGTGCTAATCTCCAAATCCTCCTGCTTCATCTACCTACATATGTTCTTCTTGATTTCGTCTCTATATCCCACTGCCAACCTCTCCTCTCCACCAGGAAGACTTGCAAGTTTCCTGGATAGAATCATCAAATACCTACTTGCTGTCTAGATGCTATTGAGGAAATGAGATCCTATCAGGAATATTTCTCCTTCCTGCACTCACTACCTCACTGCTCCAAAAAATACTAGTCTTTACTGCTTCCATCATAAAAATGTCCCTATTGTATTTGTCAAAAGACTGGAATAAAAAAGTACCCCTCAAACACCTATGTGTGAAAAATGCCATACCAGGTTTAAAAATAATTCTTTAATCATATGCACAGAAAAGGAAAGGTAGGCAGCACCAGGCTGACTGGGAACAGAGCAGCAGTTCTCCCTCAGTCCCACAGCTCTGCCTGGTAGTTTTTGATCTCTCACACATGTGCACACATGTATGCACACATACAGACACACAAAGAGGTTGGGGTGGAGGAATAAAGGAAAGCTGGAGGGACAAAGGCAGTGGAGAGGAATGGGTGGGGACTGTAGTTGTCTCAGTCGGTGGACTCCAACACAGACTCACTCAGTGCAAGGTCCCAGTAATGTTCAGCCTCATGCTTTTTGAAATGCTCCCTGGCCATGTTCTCTGTGGGGCACTGTTTGAACTTCATTTCTCCAAAGCTCCGATCTTTGGCTGTACCCTCCCAGACCAATGCACACTTGTTGGTTTTTTTTCACAGCTTCCTCATCAGATTCATCATCATCAAATCGCTTCGTGTTAGATGTCTGTTCATCCCACTTTATCTGGTGCAGCATTAGACGCTTGAATTTTTTCTGTGCCTTAGGGCCCCCTTCGACCACCACAACGTTGACATCCTTGTGAAGCACCACCACCCCTGAAAGGTACAGTTGCCCAGCATTGGCCTCAATCTTGAACTTCTTGGCTGGGTTGCTCAAATTTCGTACTCTATATACAGATATGTGTACCCCCTGTGAAATGTCTTCTTTTAGCTTTTTAATTTTCTTGACCTTTCTCTGTTCTGCTGTTAGTTTTCTGGCAGCATTGGCCTCTTCATGCGCTTTCTGTCTTTTTGCCATCTGGGCTCTGACATGGGCTTCCACTTTTGTGGGGTCTTGAACAGCTTCTGTGCCTAATACTCTCATCAAGTTGGAAATTCTTACTTTGGGTTCAGGAGGAGGCATCAAACCCAGCCTGACTTTCTCTTGTAGCTCCTTCTGAGCTTCCCTCCATATCTGTCTCCTAAGTTTTTTCTGTTCCTTTTTGGTGAGGTACACCCCCAACGTCACTGGCGTGTCACTGTCCACTGGAGGGTTTAGCTGGGCTGGATGCTCTACAAGGTTTGTGATCCCAAAATAGTCCTCTTTCTTGGGAGCTTCCCCTGTAGGGTCAAAACCACTGGGGATAATGTAGGAGTCCCACCACTCAATATCGGGAATCTCTCCTTCCTTTAGTTCTTTTTTAGGTGCAATGAGCACCAGCTTGGTTGAAGTACGGATGCCAGTTTTTCGGGCTGCCTGTGAGATCTCTGCCTGCAGCTTCTCTAGTTGAGCCTTTGTCCGCAATCTCTGTGCAATCTTTTCAAATTTGCCCTTGTCATGGAATTTAAAGGTACGTCTTTGGCGCTGGGAAGGGGCAATGGAGACTCAGGGGTCAAAGAATGTGTCGGATTCCACGTCTTTTGATGGCTTTTCCTTGAGCTGCTGCTTGAACTGTTCCCGCTTCACAGCCCGAACGTTGGCCTTCAGTGTTGGCATTCGGTGTGTCAACTCAATCTCTTTGCCTGTGGCATCTACTGTTCGGCCTTGTTCATCCAAGATTAGGGGTGTAGGCTTTGTCTGGTCTTTCAGCTCCACCTTCGGGGGAGCAATGCCCATAGCATGAAGGTTGGCCAGTCCAACCACATTGGCATTGCCAATAAGCCCTGGTTTTAGTGCCAGCTGAGCCTGGATCCGAGCTTGTAGTTCAGCTGCTTTTCGTGCCTTTTCGATGGCATCATTCATAAAGGTGGCAGCCTGAGAAGGCTGAATAGTATTGCCAATTGGCAGCCATTCTGGTTGAGAGGAGGAGGGAGTCTTTGGCTGAGGGGTAGGAGGTCTAATAAAGCTCAGCTTTTTTTTCCTTTCCTCAATCTGCCTTGTGGCTGCCTCCATCATTTGTTTGATCTGTAATTTGGTCAGCTCTCAGATGGTGGTCCAGGCATTACCTCTGGCTCCTCCTCCACCTCCTCAAACCTTGGTATACGCCTCTTCTTCACCCCTGATGACTCCTTAGATATCTCTGAGTCATCACCAAACACCTCCTTCAATTCTCGTTTTCTACTCCTGTCACTGCTAGACTTGGAATGTCTGGAACTACGGCCCTCTTCCACTGCCTCAAACAATTTGTTGACAAACTGAAGGGTAGAATCATCGAGAAAAGGCTTCAAGTGATCAGCTGCTTTCTTCTTATCCATGCCCTTTCCTACACAATTTAATGCTGCCGTGACCACTGTGGGCTCTGAGAAACCCAACACCCTCTTCACTGTCTTCTCGATCCATGGCTTCAGCTCATCCAGCTCCCTCTTGGACAAGGCCATTCTTCAGAAGAAGGGACAATGGACAGTGAGACAACCTTGGATACTCAACACAGCACCTCACAAACTTCAGCCCCTGAGATGGAGCCCGAATGTTACACCGGAGGCAGGTAGACTCTTAAGTATTTTATCTTGCCTGCAGTTATTTTTTTTTTTTTTGGAAATAGTACTTTATTTTTTCCAATCACATGTAAAAAGAGTTTTTAACATTTATTTTTGTAAAATTTTGTGTTCTAAATTTTTATCCATTCCCTTCCCCTCCATCCTCCCCAAGATGACGAGCAACCTGATATAGGTTATATGTGTGCAATCATTTCAAACATATTTCCACATTAGTCGTGTTATGAAAGAAAAAAAAACAGAACAAAAGGGAAAAACTTAAAAAAAATTTAAAAAACCAAAAAAAGTGAAAATAGTGTCTTTGATCTGCATTTAGACTTCATAGTTCTTTCTCTGGATGTGGACATTTGCAGTTATTTTCAATGGAATTTCTCTTTCTATCTCTTGCTGCTAGGTTTTATTGGTATAGAAATGTTGATTGATGTGGGTTTATTTTATATCTTGCAACTTTGCTAAATTTGCTAATTGTTTCAACTAGTTTTTTTAGTTGATTCTCTAGAGTTCTCTAAGTATGCCATCATATCATCTGCAAAGAGGAATAGCTTTGTTTCCTCATTGTCTATTTATACTCTTTCAATTTCTTTTTTTGTCTTATTGCTATAGTTAGCATTTCTAGTACAATATTGAATAACAATGGTGATAATGGATATCCTTGCTTCACCCCTGATATTATTGGGAAGGCTTCAAGTTTATCCTTGTTACAGAAAATACTTGGTCTTGGTTTTAGATAGATACTACGTATTTTAAGAAAGGCTCCATTTATTCCTATGCTTTCTAGTGTTTTTAATTAAGAACAGGTATTGTATTTTGTTAAAGGTTTTTTCTGTATCTATTCATATAATTACATGATTTTTGTTGTTTTTGTTATTGATGTGGTCAGTTATGCTGATAGTTTTTCCAATATGGAACCAAGCCCTGAATTCTTCATATAAATCTCACCTCATTATAGTGTATGATCTTTGTGATATACTGTTATAATCTCTTTACTAGTATGTCATTTAACATTTTTGTATTGATATTCATTAAGGAAATTGGCCTATGATTTTCTTTCTCTGTTTTCACTCTTCCTAGTTTAGGCATCAAAACTATATTTGCGTCATAAAAGGAATTTGGTAGGACTCCTTTACCTATTTTAAAAAATAATTTATGTAGTATTAGAATTAATTGTATCTTAAATGTTTGGTAGAATTAACTTGTAAATCCATCTGGTCCTGGGGATTTTTATAAAGGAAGCTCATTGATAGTTTATTCAATTTCTTTTTTTTTTAATTATTTGCCAAATTTTTGAAAATTATACATTTAAAAAATTTTTAAATTTAAATACAAAATGAGAAAAGAAAAAATTGCTATGTACACAGTAGAACATGAGAAGATTCAATATAAAACAATAAATTTCCATTTCGAGAAAATCCATATAATAAACATTCTTTTCAAAGTTGTTCAGCTTTTCTTTGCTTACTTGTTGGTTTTCTTTTGTTCTCTGCTGTGCATTTTTTACTTTATTTTTTCCCATCCCTCCCTCTCCCCCCAAAGAAGGCTATAATTAAGCACACATACATATACACAAATATACATAGATATCTATAAATGTACACATATACACACATATACATTAATGCACATATATGTAAGATAGTACTATACTTATTTCCATCTGTCATCTGTTTCTCTGAAGGTGGAGAGCATCTTCCTTCATAGGTTCAAGTCTTTCCAAGTTTTTCTAAATCAAACAGCTCATCATTTTCTACAACACAGGAATATCCCAGTCCAAACACATCTTGTCTGAGAGATTGTCTATGAAAGTTCCATGCCCCTCCCCCACAAATTTTCTGTATTTCTTCTATTCTTGGCTATGTAGGTTTTATTTACACAAGAAAAATTGGCTTATTCAATTTCTTTTTCTAAGATACAGTTAATTAAGTATTCTATTTTTCTTCTGTTAATCTGGTAGTTATATTTTTGTAAATATTCATATATTTCACTTGGATTGTCAGTTTTACTGCCATATATTTGGGCAAAATTACTCCTAATAATTACTTAATTTCACCTTTATTGGTGATATATTCACCTTCTCATTTCTGATATTGGTAATTTGTTTTTCTTTCTTTTTAATCAAATTAACCAGTGGTTTATCTATTTTATTTTTTATGTAATCAGCTTCTAGTTTTATTTATTAGTTCAATTGGTTTTTCTTTTCAATTTTGTTCATCTTTCCTTTGATTTTTAGAATTTTCATTTTGGTGTCTAGTTGGTGATTTCTTTTTAGTAATTCTTTATTTTAATTTATTTTTAATATGTTTAGTTTTTTCAGTATTGATTTTCACATGTGTTTGAATTACAGATTTTCTCCCCATTTCCACCCCCCCCACTCCAAGATGGCGTACACTCTGGTTGCCCTGTTCCCCAGTCTGCCTTCCCCTCTGTGCCCCCATTCCCCTCCCATCCCCCTTTCCCTTACTTTCTTGTAGGGCAAGATAAATCTCTATGCCCCATTGCTTGTGCGTCTTATTTTCTAGTTGCATGAAAAAAAAAACTTTTTTACTTTTGAACATCTATTTTTTTAAAACCTTGAGTTCCAAATTCTGTCCCCTCTTCCCTTCC
>JAQQSZ010020501.1:0-10126 GCA_028646595.1 Phalanger gymnotis
AAGAGGGGAGAGAATTTGGAACTCAACGTTTTAAAAACAGATGTTCAAAAACAAAAAAAAAGTTTTTGCATGCAACTAGAAAATAAGATACACAGGCAATGGGGTGTAGAAATTTATCTTGCCCTCCAAGAAACAAAGGGAAAAAGGGATGGGAGGGGAGTGGGGTTACACAAGGGAAGGCTGACTGGGGAACAGGGCAACCAGAATATATGCCATCTTGGACTGGAGGGGAGGGTAGAAAATTTGTAATTCAAACTCTTGTGAAAATCAGTGCTGAGAACTAAATATATTAAATAAAAAAAAGATTTAAAAAAATATTGAAAGATGCTTCATTTTAACATGGGTGGAATGCTGTGGGTGTGAAAACTTGAGGGACTTGGGGCTCACTTAGGCAGCTTATTCACATTCCACTCTGGCAACCTATATGGTATTCAGTTCTCCCATTTACGCCTCTGCACAAGCAGCCTCCTCAACCCTGGGAGCTTTTGATAACTTGGAAATCATTTACCAACAGCTGTGAGAGCTAACCACCAAAGGAGAAATGATGAGGCAAAGTGGTACCAAACTTTAACTGGGGCCAGGTGTTAAACTAATTTTTCCCCCTGTGGGTTGGAAATGTGAATATTTCTGTTTTTTGTAGTGCTCATGTACACTCAAATAAGGTCTGGTGTCTTCTGAGAAAACCAGGACTTCCCTTTTAGCAGCCTTAGGGACTGAAGTTCTTCCAAGCTGTTATATCACATATACAGTTCCTCTTATGCAATGCCACTTTGGCTAATGCTTGGTTTTGTTTTTTGTTTTTTTTTTAACAATGCAGAGGAAAAAAAATAAAATGTCGGCCTTTGTTTTAGCTGTGTTAAGACCAAGCAGAGAGTTTGTAATTTCTAGTTCACTTGAAATGCGTTGAGCCAACCTAGGGGTGGGGGTGATGGACGACTTGCAGCTTCTGAAAGGTTCTGAGGCTTCGTCCAAGGGCATCTTGAAGGCTCTCTCTGATTTTCAGGGGTTGTTTCCTATTTTACTTGTATTTATACAAGTATTTACTTGCTGTTGTGAAGAATAGAAGTTGAGAGTAGAACCACAGAAAGTTAAAGCTGGAGATCATTTGGTCTAACTCCTCTCAGGTCTAGAGGATTGAAGCCAGTGGGTTGTAGGAGTATAGATTTAGAATTAGAAGTGGTCTTTAGTGTTCAACCCTTTCACTTTACAGATGAGTGAAGTGAAACCTGCAGAGGTTTATTGACTTGCCGAAGGTCACACAGGTGATGAGACTTCCTTTTCCTTCTTATGCTAAACTCCTAAAGTCTTTTGTCTCTGAACAGTTAGGAAACCAATTCTCTTTAGAAGCAGTGACAGACTAAGAAACGCAGCCAGATTTTTCCCACAGCTGCTTTCTTTTGTCCTTCATCACTTCAGTACCTACTTGTAACTGAGAGGAGCAGAAGAATATTCACTACCCTCAGCATAGCCATGACAGAATTCAGACCCAGGACTTCCTCCATGACCACATGCTTCCCCTCAGTGACTCGTCGAGAGCTATACTGTAGCTGATCCCTCAGTCGTAAGGAAAGTGTTTTCAAGTCTTTGAGCTCTATAGAAATGTGAACTACTGTTACTATCCTTATTATTGTGAATAAGAAAAGCAAGACCAAAAAAGATGATGTGACTTTGAGAAGGTGACACATAGCTTGTGAGTGTCAGAGCCAGAACTAAAACCCAAGTATTCTCCTTCCCATTCAAGTATTTTTTTACCCTATTCCATCGTAATACCCTCTATCTGAACATGTTTGGTTTGCCTAGGCTCCTGTGGCATGGTAGGTAGGAGAGGTATTGCAGCGAGGGCCAGTACCGGAGCTCAGACATTTAGTCCCTTCTCTTCTAATTCCTCGTTTCCCGGGATGCTTCTGAAATCAAGACGTCTTAATTGCCAGTGGGCTTGCTCAGAAGTCGGTGGTAGGGAATCAGTCATTCCCCCTTGTCCTGGGTATGGC
Organism: Phalanger gymnotis; assembly: GCA_028646595.1. NCBI lineage: Eukaryota > Metazoa > Chordata > Mammalia > Diprotodontia > Phalangeridae > Phalanger > Phalanger gymnotis. The sequence goes on from JAQQSZ010020501.1 coordinate 1,992, forward strand.
TCTCAGCTGGGTATACTCCATATCCATAACACAGGAAGTGTTAGCGGTCCTGCTCCCCCTCATTCTTGGATGCCAGAAGATGGTAGCAGTAGCTTCCTTGGATCACAGGGGGCTTCCATTGGCCCTCTTGCTTTGTCTCCAACTCTTACTCTTTACCAAGAAAGGCAACATTACCCTTTAGGAAGCTCTAAATGTTTTACTCTGAGCACCTAGTGGTATGGCATATGGTCTTGGTCCCTCTGGAGATTTAATTTTGGAAGAATAAATACCCTAGCTTAGGAATTGGTCTTTGTGTGATGAGTTAAGCAGCCAAAAGTTTATCTCTGTTTGTCTTGACCTTAGGAGCAGAATTAGGGTCTAAGTGTGTGTTTCCTCAACCAGTAAGGCTTTTCCTTTTCTTATCCACTTTCCTCTCAATACTTGAATTTATATCTTTTATTCCTTACGAATGCCTACTACAAAATGTAAGAGTATTTGGTTCTTCTAGCACCCCCGTCTCTCTGCTGGATAGCTTCCTGTTCACTGTCATCTTCACTGCTTGTATATTTCAGTTTTTAGTTTTGTAGGAGAAAACTTCATCGTCATTTTCACTTCTCATTTTGGAGTCAAAATAATTCTTCTGATTTTGCCTTAAATTAGCCTCTGAGTTGTTGGGGAAAAATTTCTCAAGTTTTCTGTAGACTGCCATCTCTTGTCAGATATCCTGATATTAATTACCATTTCCCTTCTGCTCTTTCAGCAGGCTTCACTTTTTAGTTTTCTTAAGCCAGTCATTCTGGCAGCTTCTGCTCCAAGTCTTTATCTTCAAAGCGATTCTTGTATTTATTGCTAGCAATCAGGATAAGCAGCCGTATGTGTTCCTTGGTTTCTTTACTTAGTATTTTAACCTTCCCTTGATCATGGCGACTCACATTCCCATATCCTTTTAAAGTCCACAGTATGTTGTCCTCATAACAATTCTACAAGGTAGTTAGATTTAGATACAGGTATCATTATGACCCTCTTACAGATTAGGAAATTGAGTCACAGGCAGATTTCATGCCATGGTGTCCAATAAGGTCTAGAGCCAGGATAAATCTTAAAATAGTCAACCTGTGTAATAGGGCTAATGATGTTTATACTACAGCCACAGATCTGTGATGAGGAAAGTGCTTAGGAAAGCCCTTAGGAAAGCCCAGAGTGCTATAGAAATGTATTATAAAATGTTCAAGGCCCTACATTTAAAAAAAAGATACACTGAATAGAAAACCACCCCACAAAATTTTGTAGTATTTTAAAAAAATAATTTCTAGAAGTCTGCCACATAGCCTTGTGTTACTTATTAGAGGGAAATTGCTTCATTAATTTCATAATTAAAAGCAAAGCAGCTGCATTGCTATAATTTTTTCTTTTACTATTAGGGTTGGATCTAAGTGAAACATAAATGCTCATTCAGGAATACTGGGAAAACTAGAAAGAAATATTTCAAAAAATAATCTCAATAAATCAATTATGAGGCACCATGGTCCTAACCAGATACAAAAGAAATATAAAACCAAGTCCATGACTTTGAGGGACTTTTAGCCCACAGCCCATAACCAAAGTGATGGAAAAACTTTTAAAACTCACTGTATCTTCAATAGCCAGTAAATTAGTATAGTATGTAAGTACAGATGGAAGACAACGAGTAATCATTGTGTGGTAGTACTAGTTAGCCTTTCTGTAGGAGCTGATATTAGAGCCAGTTTTTGAGTTAAGGGGGAGAGGTGCTTCACTTAGAGAGGAGTAGAGAGGACTTTGCAGGTGGCCAGAATTTATCCAGGAGCAGAGGTTAAATTAAGGAAGGGGAACTGATGAGATCTTTTTAGGCTTCTTTCTAAAAAAAATCCACCCCCAACTTCCGCTGAATTAAAAAACAAACCATCAGCTAACACTGGATACTCCAGGATTGCATCAGATTCCTCTGCCGGAGAAGCTGAGATAATGTAGTGCAAATGGAGAAAAAAGCATTTCAAAGGTTTTTTTTTTGATTGTAATTATCCCAAAAGGATACATAGCTTCATCATTATAGAAATTCAATTTTGTTGTACTCAGTCTAGTTCCTTCTGAACTTAGGTGCGAATCTTGGCCTTGTTAATTGTTAATTCTGGACTTGGATACGAATTTTTATTTCCTAAAATCAAATTTCAGGGGTTTATAGTATGTTGTTAGAGGGAAGAGGGGGAAGGGAATAAGCATTTTTATAACACCTGCTACATGCCAGGCATGGTGCTAAACACTTTTACAAATATTTTATTTAATCCTCATAGTAATCGTGCAAAACAGATGCTATTATTATTATCCCCATTTTATGGTTTGGGAAACTGAGGCAGAGACTGAGTGACTTGCCCAGGGTCGCACAGCTAGTAAATGTCTGAGGCTAGATTTGACCTCAAGTCATAGGTCAGACTAGTGATGGAAAAATCTTTTACTTGCCATAGCTGAGAGAGACTTTATTATTTGTATACAGAGACCTCAAGGGATGAGGCAGAAGGTACGTTTACAGGAGTACCATGTAATAAGTCAGAATATCATTAAAGAATCTTCCAAATGGATGAAATAACTTGGTTTCCAAGCAAAAATTCAAATATAGACAGAGGTAGCATCATATTAGGGAAAGAACTCTGTATTTGGAGTAAGGGGGCCTTAGTTCAGACCCTAGCTCTTCTGCTTGCCGCGTCTGTGACCTTGGACGAGTACTTAACCTCTCTTGGCTCCAACTGTCTCGCCTGTAACTTGAATGAACTGAACTTTTACGATCCTGCATGTCTGTTTTACTTAAGGTACCTGGCAGGGCATTTGGATTACTGAGATTGTTTGCCTGAGTAATTCCGTCGTTATTGTTTTGTTCACTCATTTCATTCGTGTTTGACTCTTTGTGACCCCTGTGCACCTGTCCATGGGGCTTTCTTGGCAAATATACTGAAGTGGTTTTCCATTTCCTTCTCTAGTGCAAAACAGAGGTTAAGTGACTTGCCCAGGGTCACACAGCTAGGAAGTTTCTGCAGTTGGATTTGAGCTCTGGTCGACATCAAGCCCAGTGTTCCATCCACTGTGCCACCTACCTGCCTCTGATTACTGTATTCCAAACTTATTTATAAATATACATATATACATATACACACATATGAGTGTATATTGTGTACATATGTATTGTGTGTATGTGCACACACAATACATATGTACATGCACACACGTGTTTGTGTACATGTATATGTGTGTGCATCTCCTCGATTTACATTTCCAGAAAAAAAGAGTGGAAAGCTAGAATGTTATTGGTATAGTGACAAAATGGATGTATACTTAGCCATAAAAATGAAGAGCAGCGTATTCCTTTAAAATTGATAGGACTGCTGCGTTCCAAGTTTGGCCTTGAAAAAGTGTTCAGAAAACGAACCTTCTTCCCTTCTTTGCAGAGGTAGGAGATGGTGGTTGTGGAATATTGTGTAAATGGTCAAACTTCCTACCCTTTTTTAAAAAAATCTTTTCCAAGGGATAGCTTTCTGGGTATGGGCAGGGAGTGGTGGTGGGAAGGAGAGTGATATATTTGGAAATAAAGGTAATGTAAAAACAGAATATGTAAGTAAAAATGAGATTTTTAAATTTAGTAGCAGTGAGTGACCTATCAGCCTTTAAAGTAGAGAGGAAGAAAATTTTCGAGATCATCTAGTGCGTAGGTGTCAAACACATGTTCTGTGGATTGCCAAAGTAAAATGCGATTGAGAAATGTATAACAAAATAAATAAAAATACAGTAGAACATAGATAATGGTACTATGTGGTTTTCTAAGTCATCACGCTGCCGACAGGATCTTTATGTATATAGTTTAATGGCTGCCTTTTCTCTCTGAGCCAGATACCACTACTCTGGTCCAGCCTCTCAGCTAATTCAGGATTATTGTCTGTGATGTCCCTAGCAGGAAGCTAAGCAGCCTTTCTTTAAACATAACGTAAAGGGAAGAATGCTAGATCTGGAGTCAAAGGGCCTGAGTTTGAATCCTTCTGCGTACTCAGTGGGACTTTAGAGAAAGTGTCTAAACTTCTCTCGGGGCTCAGTTTTCTCATCTCTAAAGGGTAGGAGTTGGACTAGATGACCTGTGAGGCCCTTTCTGGCCTTAAACCTCTGATGATCTGAAACAGTGGGGCCAAGCTCAGGTAGAAACAGGGTCCTAACCCATACGTAAGGATCCCTGCAGGCTGCATGTTGACTTAGTTTAAAATGTAATATTATCTATGTCTTATTGTATTTTTATTTATTTTCTTAAATATTTCCCAGTTACATTTTAATCTGGCACAAGTTACCCTCTGGAGCATTCTGGGCTTTGTGTTTGATACTTTCAGGGGCTAGGAACTCATTAACTTCAGACCAGCCATTCCATTCTTGGATAGTCCTAATTTTTTAAAGCTATTTTGAGCCTAAATTTACCTTCTGATAACATTTACCCAGTCTTCTTATACCTTTGCTTCTGTATATGCTGCACACCAGTGGCACTGACCTCTTTGCTGTTCCTTGCACAGAATATTATACTCTTTGATTCTGGGCATTTCCTCTGGCTGTCTCTTACGTCAGGTGCTATTTTCCTCCCCATCTCTGCTGCATGGCTTTCCCTGGCTTCCTTCAAATGTCAGATAAAATCCCGCCTTTTATAAAAAGCCTTTCCTTTAATGTTAGTGTCTTCCCTTTCAGATGATCCCCAATTTATCCTGTATCTAGCTTATATATAGTTGTTTGCTATAGACCGTGAGATCCTTGAGGGAAGATATTCTTTTTTTGCCTTTATATTTCCAGCACTTGGCATAGTGGGATAGTAGATTCTTAATAAATGATTATTGATTGACCAGCTGTCCTCGGGATCCATTTAGAATGCCTGATAGCCCTTTCGCATGAATGGGGCTAACTCCATATTTGTTATACAGGGAATTCCAAAAGTCTTAATGCCATAGTGGCAGAGAGAGAGAGAGAGAGAGAGAGAGAGAGAGAGAGAGAGAGAGAGAGAGAGAATCTATTCAGTATGCATCTCCTAATTCTCAGTTTCTGCCTTTTTATACCCTAGGATTGCATTGATGTAGGCTGGTGGGAAGGAGAGCTGAACGGGAGACGAGGAGTGTTTCCAGATAACTTTGTGAAGCTTCTTCCGCCGGACTTTGAAAAGGAGGGGAATGTAAGTATTCTTTTTTTCATTTCTTATTTTTTTGGTTTATTGGCTCTTCTTCTTTAGGAATTCCACATGGCAAGCTCCCTAATAATATGTCTTTGTCCTTTGTACTGGTTGGCACATTACCCACTTATTGGTGTCCACATGTGCAGCTTGGCTCTGAAGACCATTCTGTGTCTTACTGTTCCTTCTAAGCTGGGTTCCCATGTAATCTCTTCAGTCTTCCTTTGTGGGCCCCATTTTTGTTTTCATCTTTGTCTCTGACTTCTGCGATGACAGGCGATTTGGTTCCATTGAGCTGCCCCATCTTGGATAGGTTGACCACTGGGTGGATGTCTTTGCTGCGGTTGCTTTCAACATGAAAGGAGAGAATAGATGTGAAGACACTTTGAAAAGTTGGCAGTTGCCGTCTCTGTGAATGTGAGGTGATGGTGATGTAATGATGGTAACAACACTGTACTAGCCAAGTCATTTCTTCTTCTTCTTCTGGCCCTGCCTGATCTTCATCCATATCAGGTCACTATGGAGGAGCTGCTTCTGTTCCAAGCTGTCTTTCAGTGTTGGCCATCCTCAGCGAGCATAGAGGCAGTGTTGGGGACCTGGACTCCCACCAAAACTGTAGCTTTAGTGATTCCTTCTTAATGTATGTAGTGAATGTGCAAATACAAAACTGACTGACTCCAGAAGCTGGCTCTTGTCTGTTCTGGCTAACACAATGATCCCGTGTGCTGTAGGATTGTCCCAGTGGCCATTACTGAAGGTCAACCAATCAGTCTACAAGCATTTATTCAGTGCTTACTGTGTGCCAGACAGCCCTAGTTTCAGGGACTAATTGTGGGAGAGATGATCAGACTTTTCTAGTTATTCCCAGACGTTTTGCAGAGTTAACTAAGTGAAGGGTTATTTGGCCCTGAAGTCAGGAGGACCTGAGTTCAAATCCGGCCTCAGACACTTGACACATGTACTAGCTGTGTGACCTTGGGCAAGTCACTTAACCCCAATTGCCCTGCCAAAAAAACAGAACAAAACAAAAAAATAAATGGAGGGTTATTTGGTTAAGGCTACCTCCCTGCTACTAGAAAGTAAGAGCAGAACTTAACACACAACTCATTATAGTTCAGCATGGTTTATTGAAGCATATTTGATCTGGCTGAACTTAGAGTGAGTAGGGGGAATGTGAAAACTGCCAGGGCCCCTCTCAGGTCCTTCAGATGATGGACATTTTCCTCCAGGCTTGAAGAGTTCCCAGTGCTTAATAAGGCCATCAGCATACTGATGCAAATACTAGCATCTTTGTGAGGTAAGCAGGACGAGTCTTCAATGGCAACGGAAATTGTTCAGTCTTTATTAATTTACATAGAAAAGGTGCCATCTCTGACATAATTTTTGATTGTGTTCCCTTTTTTCACTGTCTTTGAAGAGCCAGCATTGCTACTTGGCTGCAGTACACGTGACTGAGTTTGTGGACATACTGTTTTGAACTTGTGTTTGGTCCATCAGGCAACCCAGTCTTGGCAGGCATTCAAGAACCTCAGCACCCCCATGTGATGTGGTAATTAACTGGAAAGAACCTATAATAGACAGGCTTTCATAATTAGCCTGAGGATATCATACCGTATATTTATCTCAAGGCATATAGTCTGCCTAGTCAACTCAAGAAGCATTTATTAAGCCCTTACTTAAGAGGCAAGAGGCTCACAGCCTAACAGGAGACAAGTAAACAACTATGTACAAACAAGATATTTACAGGTTTTGTTCAAGATTATCCCAGGGGAAAGGCACTAGCATTAAGGGGGATTGAGAAAGGCTTCTTGTAGAAGGTGGGATTTTAGCTGAAACTTGAAGTGAGCCAGGGAAGCCAGGAGGTGGGGATGACGAGGGAGAGAATTCTAGAAAAGGGGGAGAGCCAGTGAAAATGCCTGGAGCCAGTGCCACTGGGCTGCAGAATATATAGAGTAGAGTAAGGTGTCAGAAAACTGGAAAAGTAGGAAGGGAATGTCAGATTACCAGTCACTTATTTGTTCAAGTGGTAATATTTATTTTGGGAACAATCTTGGAAGAAATTACCATTGTCTTAGCATGGAGTGAAGTAAAGCCTTTTGCAAAAGTTATAAAGAAAAGTGGGGGAAAAACCTTGAAATTTTATCACATAAATTCATATTACAACAGAGAAGACTACTAACTCAACATACAAGCAGAGAGGATTGTTTAAAGCTGATGTTTCTTCTCCTTAACAAAGGAGTATCCCCAAATGAGAATCACACTTACAATATGTTTATGCAATAAGCAGTAAGTGGAATAACTTGGTTCATCCTCTAGCCTCATTTCTGCAGGTAAAAATTTATATCTCCACAGCACTTGGACAGGGTTCTTTTTTTTTAAGTTTGCATATTTTTTTATTTAATATATTTAGTTTTCAGCATTGATTTTCACAAGAGTTTGAATTACAACTTTTCTCTCCATTTCTACCCTCCCCCCACTCCAAGATGGCATATATTCTGGTTGCCCTGTTCCCCAGTCAGCCCTCCCTTCTGTCACCCCACTCCCCTCCCATCCCCTTTACCCTTCCTTTCTTGTAGGGCAAGATAAATTTCTATGCCCCATTGCCTGTGTATCTTATTTTCTAGTTGCATGCAAAAACTTTTTTTTTGTTTTTAAACATGTTTTTAAAACTTTGAGTTCCAAATTCTCTTCCCTCTTCCCTTCCCACCCACCCCTCCTAAGAAGTCAAGCAGTTCAACATGGGCCACATGCGTATCGTTATGTATAACCCTTCCACAATACTCATGTTGTGAAAGACTAACTATATTTTGCTTCTTCCTAACCTGTCTCCCTTTATTAAATTTTCTACCTTGACCCTGTCCCTTTTTGAAAGTGTTTGTTTTTGATTACCTCCACCCCCATCTGCCCTCCCTTATATCATCCCCCCCCTTTTTTATCTTCTTCCTCCTCCTTTCCTGTG
>JAQQSZ010020502.1:0-10126 GCA_028646595.1 Phalanger gymnotis
GGGCCCTCCTTCCCTCTGCCACTTTGTGGGTTCTGCAGCTCTAGAATTGGTTCAGAGCCATTGTTTTATAGGTTTTTGGAGGGATTTGGTGGGGAGCTCAAGCCAGTCACTGCTTCCCAGCCGCCATCTTGGCTCCGCCCCCCTAAGGCTGATTTTTTTAAACACCAGAGAAACCTGTCGCGAAAATGGAAAAACTAAATACCTTTGATTTTGTTGGTGTGGGAACTCCATCCAGTAGCAAACCATAATGTCATATATAATTTAGAGATAGATTTGGAAAGATTTAGAAGGTTCTGAGAGTTTAGGTAACTTTCTTAAAATCTCTCATCTAATAAATATCAGAATCAGGTTATGAACCAAGCAATTCTTTTTTAAAAAAATTAAAGTAATTTATTTATTTTTTAGTTTTCAACATTCACTTCGATAAGTTTTAAATTTTTTCCCCTTCCTCCCCTCCCCTCCCCCCAAGGCGCAGCATGCAATCCAATATAGGCTCTACATATACATTCCTATTAAATGTATTTTCACATTAGTCATGTTGCATAGAAGAATTACAACAAATGGGAAGAACCATGAGAAAGAAAAAAAACTGAAAAAGACAAAAAAGAAAATAGTCTGCTTCACTCTGAATTCAGACTCCATAGTTCTTTCACTGGATGTAGATGACATTTTCCATCATGGATCCTTTGGAATTGTTTCAGGTCCTTGCATTGCTGAGAAGGGCTATGTCTATCAAAGTCAACCATCCCGTACTGTGGCTGTTATTGTGTACAATGTTCTCCTAAAACAAACAATTCTTAACACAAGGTTCAGGAATCTCTATATCACTGTTCCTCTCTTGGTTCATACAAAAGTGAATTAATTGTCAAACTTATTTTCTTCCCCTGAATTGGCAAATATTTAAAGACCATGCAGACACAGCTCATATGAGGTGCTCAATCAGACTCAGCTCCGCCCAGCCCAGGCCCTAGCTTTCCATGATGTCCAGCTCACCCCTGCCTCTGATTTCCTTGCTACCACCCCTGGAAAAAACAAAATTCCATATAGATCCAGTTCCTGCTCTTGACCCTAAGATTTGAGTCTCTAAATGCCTTTCTCAAAGACTACTTCATGTTTGTGAAACCATTTCCCCTTAAGGTTTAAGACATTCCTCACTTGTTGCCCTTCAGGAACCAGTGGAGGACACATCTTTTTAAGCCATCTTAGAATAAGGGAGAGAAAGCACTCCATTAGAGAGGAATTATGGTACAGTTGGGCACTGGATACATTTTATGAATGGAAAATAAATAAGTAAAGTTAATAAGTTGCAGTCTAGCTCTCACCACCTTTTAATGTGTAACATTACAGTGGTAATTACTTTGGCTTTCAATGCTAAATTATGAGAATTATTTCATTCCCTTTGCAGAGAATGAATAAATAACATGAGCCCAAACCTGCTGAGCCCTTGCACTGTTAGTTTATTTTACCCCCCGAAGTCCAACAATTCCATTTTTCCCCTAGACCAATTACTTGTACTGCCAGTGGTAGCAGTGTGTATCAGAAGCCTGATACTGCAATCCCAAATACCATCTGCATGTGCTGATAATATTGCATTATGGTCCTATCCAGAGAGGCATTTATCAATTTGAACACTCGAAAGAAGGATATATAGTTGAAATTAAAGCCTCAAGAAGCTCAGAATCATAACAGAGGCACAGCCTTATTCTTTTGGGACTAAGCGACATTAAAAACCCTATTTCCATAGATCATTCTACGGCATTTTGCCCCGATCACTTCAGCAATACAATAGATTCATTAGCTGTATTGAAGAGTAGAACAGAGTTATTTGATATCAGAGGACATGGTAGACATAAAGCAACTTGGCTTGTTTTCTTTCCATATCTCTATTGCTGCACCAGTTCTCTGCCTATTTTTGTTTTGTTTTGTTTTGTTTTTTGCTAAGGGACATAATTGTGCAGCTGGGGAAGATAAAATACTGTGAATGATAAGGAGGTTTTAGCTTGGATAACATACCTGTAGGTCTCATCTTTCACTAACTATGTATCGTGTGTGTGTGTATGTGTGTGTGTGTGTGTGTTGTTTCCCCATTAGAATTGTAAGCTCATTGAGGACAGGGACTGTTTTCACCTTTCCTTGTTTCCCCAGCATTAGTATAGTGCTTGGTAGTTAGTAAGTGCTTAATAAATGCTTGTGGCTTGTTTAATACACTTTGGGTAAGTTTTTGTTCTCCTTTGGAATATGGAAAGGGATTTATGTTCCCATTTTGCTTACATGTATCAAGGTAAAAATTACCAGGCCATGTAATATAGGACTGGATGTGAGGAGGCCTGAGTTCTGACCCCAGTTCTGTCATTTAACAGATGAAGGAAAGAAGTGCAGTGACATAAAGGGAGGTGAACTAGATGAGCCATTCTTCATCTTGTTTGTATCATGGACCCTTTTGGCAGTCTGATGAGGCCTAGGGACCCCATCTCAGAAAAAAAAAGTTTGTTTCCTATGCTCGTAATTAAAGGAATTGCCAAGAGGTTAAAGTCAATAAAGATATAATTTTTTTTTCCATCCAAGTTCACAATCTCTCCATCTCCAAATCAATCCATGGATCCCTGGTAGGTCAATGGTAGCTCTTATGAAAAACCCTTGACTTGATAATCTGTAGGATCCTTTCTTGCTCCTACATTTCGTGAGTCAATTCAGTCCCACCAGCACTTATTAAGCACCTTTGTACAACTTTTTATGCAGGTGATGGCACAAATGCAAAATAAATGGTCCCTACCCTCAAAGAGGGAATGTCTTTTGTTCTGTTTTTTTTTTGGGGGGGGGGTTGTTTTTTATTATTCATTTCTAGAATTTTTTCTTAAAATTTTGTGTTCCAAATTCTCTTCTTTTTAGCCCATCCCCCACAATGGCAAGCAAAATGATATCAATTATACATGTGAATCATGCAAAATATATTTCCATATGATCCATGTTAGAAAAAACTAAGACAGATAAAGAAGGTAAAAAATATGTACTTCAGTTTCTACTCATAGTTCACCAGTTCTCTCTCTGAAAGTAGATAGGATTTTTCATTATCAGTCCTTTGTAATTGTCTTGGAGTCATCGTATTAATCCAAGTAGCTAAGTCTTTCGGAGTTGATCATCGTTAAAATATTACTGTTACTGTGTACAGCAATCTTGGGATTGTACTCACTTAATTCTGCATTGGTTTATGTAGATCTTCCCAGGTTTTTCTGAAAGCATCCTGCTGATCATTTCTTATTGCACGATAGTATTCTATTACAATCATATAACACAACTTGTTTAGCTATTCTCCAATTAATGGGCTTCCCTTCAATTTCCTTTTCTTCGCTACCACAAAAACTGCTAGTGTAAATATTTTTATACATATAGGTTATTTTCCTTTTTCTTTGATCTTTTTGGGTTACAGACCTAGTAGTGGTGTTGCTGGTTCATTTTCCTTTTCTTTTCATGTTAGGCAATCTGGTAGGTGTGAGGTGGTACCTCAGAGTTTTATTTGAAATTGCATTTCAGTAATCATTAGTGACTTAGAGGATTTTTTCCATATGATTATAGATAGCTTTGACTTCTTTTGAAAACTCCCTGCTCATATCCTTTAACTATTTATCAATTGGGGAATGGCTCTTATTTTTTATAAATTTGACTCAGTTCCCCAAATATTTGAGAAATAAATCCTTTATCAGAGAAACTTGCTGTAAATTTCTTATGTCACTTCATTATCTATTGTACCTTTTAGAAAACTGTATTTTTTCTTATTATCTCTTTCATCTTTAATTTTTTGGTTTAGTTTTATCTGAGATCATGAGTGCTACCCTTGCCTTTTTTGCTTCAATGGTAGCATAATAGATTTTGCTCTAGCCTCTTATTTTAACTCTCTTTGTTTTTCTAGTCCAGGCATGTTTCTTGTAGACAGTATATTAGTTGGATTCTGGTTTCCAATGCATTATATCTGCATCCGTTTTATGCATGTGTTCACATTCACAGCTATGATTACTATGTATTCTCCTTCATCCTATTTTCTCACATTTATCTTTTTCTCTCTTTTTTTACCCTGTCCCTTTTCAAAAGTCTGTTTTGCTTCTGACCTCTGGCTGTCTTATTCTTCTTTCCCTTACATCACCCTGCCCCTTCTCTTATCCTGTTCCCCTCCTATTTCTCTGTTGCATAAGATAAATTTCTATACCAAACTGCTAATTCTCTCTCTCTCTCTCTCTCTCTCTCTCTCTCTCTCTCTCTCTCTCTCTCTCTCTCTCTCTCTCTCTCTCTCTCTCTCTCTCTCTCTCTCTCTCTCTCTCCCTCTCTCCCTCCCTCCCTCCCTCCCTCCCTCCCTCTCTCCCTTTCCCCCACCCTCTCCTTTCTCTCCTCTTTCTCTTTCTATGCAGATATATAGTCTTCTATCTTTGAACCAATTCTGATGAGAGTAGAGTTCAAATGTTGACTCCCCTGCCCCAGCATTTTCCCTCCACTGTAAAATTGTAAAAAGTTTTTCCTTGAATGTCATTTTCATATAAGATAATTTTCCCAATTCTTCCCTCCCTTTCCCATTTTCCCCATGCATCTGTCTTTCTCCCTCTTTCAGTTTTTTGAGATCATTTCAATAGAACTCACACCAGTGTCCTATGTCTATATATACTCTGTTTAAATGCTCTAATAATGATAAAGTTCTTAGGAGTTATTTGTATCATATTCCCATCTAGGAATGTAAACAGTTGAACCTTATTAAATCCCCTCTGATTTCTCTTTCATGTTTACCATTTTATGATTCTCTTGAACCTTTCATTTAAATGTAAAATTTTTTATTCAGCTCTGGTCTTTTCATCAGGAATGCTTAAAAGTCCTTTAGTTTATTAAATATCAATTTTTCCCTGAAGGATTATACTCAGTTTTGCTGAGTAGGTTAATCTTGGTTGTAATCTTAACTTTTTCATCTGTTGGAATATCACATTCTAAGCATTCTGCTCCTTTAATATGATACTTGCTAAATCTTGTGTGATCCTGACTAAGGCTCTGTACTATTTGAATGTGTGTGTGTGTGTGTGTGTGTGTGTGTGTATGTTTTTTCTGGTTGCTTGCAATATTTTCTCCTTGTCCTGGAAGTTTGGGAATTTGCCTGTAGAGTTTATATTTTGTGTAGGCTCTCTTTTTATCATGGATTTTAGGTAGTGTAGTAATTCTTAAACTCCTCAGTTTTTTTTCTAGGTCAGTTGTTTTTCTTATGAGATACTTAACATTTTCTTCTATTTTTTTCATTTCTTTTGTTGTTTCTTGATGTCTCATGTAGTCGTTAGCTTCTACTTACCCAATTCTAATTTTTAAAAAGTTATTTTCTTCAGTGAGCTTTTTAACCTCTTTATCTTCTTGGCCAATTTTTCTTTTCAAGGAGTTCTTCTCTTCAGTGAGTTTTTGTGCTTCTTTTACCATTTGGTTCTGTTTTTTAAGGATTTTTTTCTTCGGTATTTTTGTGCCTCTTTTACCAAGTTGTTAATTCTCTTTTCACACATTTCTTGTATCATTCTGGTTTCTTTTCCCATTTTCCCCTCTATTACTCTTATTTCTTTAACTCTTCCAAATTATCTTTTTGGCATTTGTTAAGTCTGAATTTTTCTTTGAGGCTCTGCTTGTACCTATTTTCACACTGTTGTCTTTTCTGAATTTGTGCTTTGAGTTTCCCTGCCACCATAGTAGCTTGTTATGGTCAGATTCTTTTGTTGTTTGCTCATTTTTTTCATCATATTTCTTGACTTTGTACTTTATGTTAAAGTTGGGCTCTGCTCACCTGAGAGCACTGTCGCAAGTTTCAGGCTTTTTTGCACTGCTGTTTTCAGAACTCTTTCTGGGTGTCTGTTAATTTTCAATGCTTCTAAGGTGGTGTTCTCCTGGGAGAGGTGTGGCCACTGCTGTCCTGGTCTGGCCGTAGTTTTTACCCAGGAAGGGCCCTTACTCTCCTGCAGCCACAAGCTCTGGCTCTCCTCTCTGCCCTTAAACTGTGACCAGGGCCCCTGCCTTGGTGTGATTGTCCATAAATGCTCCTCTCTGCCCTGGAAATAGAACCCAGAACTGTGTATTAGCAAAGCCAAATAGCACCTGATCCTCTGCCAAATGTCAGTTCAGGGTGCCCTGTGTTCTCTTTCCCAGCCGTTATGCAATACCTTTAAAGTCTCCGGTCTGAGAGTTCCTGAAGCTACTGCTGCTGCTAGGGCTGTCAGAACTGCCTCCAAGGCCCATAGGTAATGTTGTCAGCATGTGAGCTGCGGGAAAGCCCCTACCCCAGTGTCACAGATCTCTCCTGCTATCCTCCTAAGTTGGCCTTGTGCAATTCTGCCTCACATTCAGTTCATGAGCAAGTCAAGACATCATCCTATGATGTCATTGAGCCTCTTCAGAAATGAAGGATGAACAACAATAAGTTGTAGGCTAGAAAAACCTCTCACCCTGACAGTTTGTTGGCTGTGCCACTCCAGAATTCTACATGACATACGATTTTAAAGTTATTTGGAGGGGAATGTTGGGAGAGTTTGGCTAGGTTGCTACTCTGCCATCTTGGTTTTGGCCTATAAAGGCTTATAGTCTTTTGGATGGGGATGGCTAAAGGAAGAGAGATTTTACTATGATTTTTCAAACTAGGAAAGCTGATTTCTAAATTGAACTGCTTCCTTAAAATGATTTGCAAGTACTCCTGTGTGAAAGGAGAGCTGATTATTTGTTTGAACTTGGAACTTTGGCTGTTGAGGAACATAAGTATTTGCAGGAAACCCATTTAAGATGCATTTCCAGGGACCCATTGAGAAGAAAAATGCTGTCTGAAAGTTTAAAGTCTGTGTTACTCACCCATGACGCATGTTCCAGTGGGGAAATTACTTTCTCTGGGCTCTGGAGGCCTGACAGGCACTTGTTTAGAGAATGTTCCAGGTCACCGATCTCAACAGCCCCAGCAGAAATTAAGTCCCAAGGCAATGTGAAGTCAGGAAGTATATTGTGAGAGGTGTCAACAGTACAAGAACATTGAGTCTATTGCTCGTGTTGCAGTTTTCCTTCAATATCCTTCAAGTTTGAGGTTATATTGGGTCTTGTGGACCTTTGAACAGGCTCCATTTTCTGAGATGGGAACTTGTGAGTTGAGTTGTTGCCTCTATTGAATTCCTTTTATTTGTGCACAGAGAGTTCTCCTCTCCCTCTACTCTCTGTGTGCTAGTGCAAATGAATGTGTTTGCGGATGAGGGTGGTGATTAAGATATTCCATCCTATTCTGGAAAGGAGGTGATATTTATATGTAACCAGCATTTGGGTCTGGTAACTGCCTTTCTGGGAAAATTTCAATCCGTGTTGTTCTAAATTGGCACCATGTATCAGAATTTCCTACTATGAAAATATACATGGAAATATGAAAATTGAGTTGGAATTTGGCATTGTGGAGTCAGACTCTTGGAAGTTCATTAGAATTAGCTCAATGGATTAGAGTCTAGTCCTTAGATTCTGGCTTTCAGACCACTTGAGGCTATTTAGATCTTCCCTCATGCATGGTGCCTGAGGCATGAATCTGTCTTCAATAGCTTGCTATTATACATTTTATTGATATGTTAAAAGTATTAATATGTCCTTTGAACATGGATTTAATTATGAATTAACAAATATAAATAATGCAAACATTCCAATAAGTCACGTATTTACATGTTGATATGCATTGCCTTCTTCTTTGAGGTTGGTGAATTCTGAGTCCAACCCTTAGGCCCATTAGCTATGTAATTTTTTGTCATCATTGTCATCTTTCTATGGCAATCTTTTCCTTTTTCTCAGAGAACTTAATGGAGAGTTCTCCAGTGCTCATAAGCAAAGGAAGAAAAAAAAGGAATCTGATGTGACTTTAAATTGCTCCTCATACTTAAATAACTCCCTGATCTCAAATTAGGCACTTAGGGAAGCACATTTATAGACTTGAAGCCACTAGAAAATCATATAGAGTATTGTTCCTGCTTTGTAACATGTGAAGAGTTGAGAGTATAGCCTGAGTAAACAAATATATCTCCTTCAGGTAATGGGTGAATGAATGAATGACAGGGAGAGGAGAAGGAGGAAGGAAGAGAGGGAAAGGGAGAGAGGCATGGGTAGGGAAGGGAGGGAAGGGAGACAGAAACAGAGAATTTGAAATAAAGTATAATCTATACACTTAAAATAGTAAAAAAAAATATAAAATCATTGAATTCTTAGATGAGAGAGAGAAAGGGAGGAGAGAAGAGAGAGAGCGAGAGAGAGAGAGAGAGAGAGAGAGAGAGAGAGAGAGAGAGGAAGAGAGACAGAGAGAGACAGAGACAGAGAGACAGAGAGAGAGATACAATCAATCCTCAACATTCCCATGTTTAACTTTCCCAAGACTTCAAGCATTCCTGTGATTTTATTAGTAACCTCATTGTCACTTTCAGTTGGCAACCACAGCATATTCAAGGCTATGCACGATACAGGAAAAAAATGCAAGGCATGGTGCAAGTTTGCACCTTCAAAAAGGAAGAAAATATTGATCAAAGTATTTGTGAATCTCCTCTAGTGAAGCTCCTAGAAAGAGCTAAGCTAACCTCTCCAGTGCATTATGAGTGAATTGAAAAAAAAAAATTGAAAAGCAGCTAAATTTGTGGGTAAATGAGATGGTACTCCCCCTCCCCAGAACTGGTGGAGTAATCTGGGCCCTGTCTCCCTTATGCCCATGCCTGGTACCTAAGCCTCCTGGTGGTTTTATTGATGGTTTGGCAGAGCCAACTGGGTAGGATTTCCTTCCACTTCCCACCAGGGGCAGGGATTCACCACAGAATAGTTCAACCATAGAACAGAAAGGGAGATTAGAAAACAGATTGCCCCTTTCCTTTTTTTCCCTGGGTTCTTCTGACATCTTACCCCTGCCCTTCCTTATCCAGTCTAGTGTTGCCTCTCTCCCCTGCATTTTATGGTTACTTTGTTAGGAGAAGTGCATATTATCAGAATTAATGTTTTATTATAAAGAATCATATGCAAAAAAATGTACTTTAGCTATCTCTAGTGAAAGATTACATTTTTTGGTGGTCACGGGAACCTTATCCCTTATTTCCAATAGGTTCAGTGTATCAACATTCATATTTTTTACTTTCCCGCCATTTTCTAGGACCATTACTCCAACAAAAGCTGAGGATCGATTGTACACACACTGTATATTTAGTATATGTGGCATATCTGACATATATGTACATTCATGTATGTATTGACTGCGACCTCTTTTGCAATATTCTTGTGGAAGTACACACTTTAGAGGTTACGGGCATCTATCAGAGGTATGGCTCGGATATAGAGACTGAGCTTTGTACAAGGAACCTGACATTTAGACAGCATTTGAACTCCTTTCCCCTCCTAGAAACAGCTGAGCAAATAGCAGGCAAGAAAAAATTGGTTAAAAGAAAGTGGTGCTGGTGGGGGGCGGAGCCAAGATGGCAGCTGGAAAGCAGGGTCTGGCATGAGCTCCCCACCAAGTCCCTCCAAAAACCTATAAAAAATGGCTCTGAACCAATTCTAGAGCTGCAGAACCCACAAAGTGGCAGAGGGAAGCAGGGCTCCAGCCCAGGACAGCCTGGATGGTCTCTGGGTAAGGACTATCCCGCACAGAGTTGGGAGCTGAGGGGAGCGGAGCTAAGCCGAGCAGAGCCTAGCCTGCGCGGTGTGGACCCACCATACTGTGACTGACCAGACCAGGAGCCGAGCCGAGAGTGCCCTAGCGTCCTGAATTACTGAGCTGTGGCATTTACCAGACCTCTCAACCCACAAACAGCAAAGACAACAGAGGAGGTTAGTGGGAAAAGCTGCGCGGACTAAGTTTGTGGTTTGGCCACCGCCCCTGGGGCAGCGGAGGTGGGGCAGCTTTAGAAATTCAGCTGCAGTTGCTTCTGGCCCCAGGTGCACCTGGTGGGAGGAATTAAGTGGCAGATCAGAGCAGGAGTGAAGAGCCTGCTGAAGATCTAAGCCCAGTCCTGGTAGGGGGTTCTTGGGGAAGGAGGAGTGCTGGTGAGGCAGTGCATCCGCCCAAGCATGGAACATAGAACTCTTTAGTCTACAAGCAGTCATACCCCGCTGAAAAACTCAAGGGTCAAGTAAG
>JAQQSZ010020503.1:0-10126 GCA_028646595.1 Phalanger gymnotis
AAGCCAGGGAATTTGCAAAGTTTCCCTTTACTCTTCCTTCTCCTCAGGTTCCATCCCAGTCTGAGGCAGAACAAGAAGGGAAAAGGGTCTAAACCCCAGGTCAGAAGCATGGAGCTTTTTACTTCCTTGGCTTCCTGTGGCTGCTTCTTTTTTCCTTGTGCTTCCCATTCCATGAACATCCCAATGGGAAAGTTAGGGTGGACATTTCCCGGGGGAAGAGGTATCCCCCTCAATCCTCCTAATCCAGATTGTGAACAAGGGTGAAAGGATCCTACTCCTTGATAATGCCCCATACTAGCACCTGGTCTCAGCTACTCTTCCAAGCTCAGGTCTTCCCTCAGCCTCTGGAAAGAGCAGGGTAGAACCAGGGAGAGGTGAAATTTGGGAGATCAGCATCTCTGGGAAGAGGTTCACATTGCTCTGACCTCTGGCAGGTAATTCCAGTATAAAGAAGAGCTAGGTGATATGGAAATATAAAAGGAAAGACCAGGAGGGAACCTCCTTTGAGACATAGGAGCAGAATTAGAGTTGAGGCAAAGGATTATGGGGATGAGGGGAGGAGACAGACCTCAATACCATCACAACACACAATTTTACCAATTCTTGCGGGGGAGGGGGGACAGGGGCACGAGGATAGAACAAGTCTTATAGTCTGTGGACAGCATTCATGAGGGGTAGGGCCTGGGCCACCACTAGGAAGTCAGACATTGGGAGACAAATGGTCCTGAGTAAGGCAGGGCTGGGGTCATGCAGCTCCTGTGACTATGTTGTCTTCCCTAATTCAATTTTATTCTGGATGGCTGGAGCAGAGTGGTAGATCAGGGAGTCGATGAGTCCAGAGACTGTGAACGTGCCTCTAATGATGGCACAGACACCAGTGAGGAAGTGGGTGAAGGACCTGTGCTTCTCTGTCAGTTTGATCATCATGGGTGAGAGCTCATACAGCAGAAAGACTCCAGGAAGCCCCTGGTCCCCAATCAGCCCATTGGTAACTTTCTCATGTCTTGTCACAGAGAATTGATTTGTCCTCAGCACCTCCCCATTCACTTTCAGGTACACCGTGGGAACTACCTTCACAAAGCATTGAAATGTCGTGGAGGCTTGGGGGGCAGTGATGTTGGTGTTATCCAGTGGGTTCACAATCTCTGGATAATCTTCCCTGAATGACAGGTGTCATGTGTAGTGAGTCATGATAATGTTGTCTAGTCCAGAGCTCTGCAGGTCATGAACATGCATATATGACTGCTGGAAGCTCTTTCCAGGTGCAAAGTGAAAGTTCCCGGCTACCTTGTTGAGTTCTAGGAAGCTGTACACCTGGAGCCTTCATTCTTCTGTTCTTGCATCTTTTGGTAAAGTCTTCAACACTGCTCAATGGTGTTTGGGTTCTTGAAGGCCCAACCCCTCCATCAGTATGCTTCCCACACGTCTTCACATGTGTTACAGCACTTGCTGTCCTCAGACTTGGCACCATAGCAGTTTTCACAGCGTTCAGGATCCAAGGAGCTGGGATCAAATACCATTTCCTCCTCTTTCCCCAGCTCATGACATTCAGCTTCTGTGGTTACAGGGGGGCCGTCCTTGTCCGAACGCTGCTCGTATAGGTTGTGTTCCACATCCAACTGCTGTTCCCCAGCCACATCCATGGCATCAATACTCGGATAAACACAAGGCATATGTGGGAAGAAAATATCAATGTTGATCTTCAGTTTGTCACCCTGGGACTTGTCGACGTAGAGTTCAGGATGAACCTCGGCTGTAAGGTAATACTGCAGTTCAGACAGGAAGAGCAGGAGCGTTAGGAGACCGTTGATGATGGTCACTGTGGCCCCGCTGCATGTCTTGACCCGGAAGTCTTCCAGGGTCTTTGGATAGGCATCAAACTGCTTCAGCTTCCCCAGTGCCTCCATGGAGACCTGCCGGAAAGCTTTAATTAAAATTTTACTAATGCCTGTATAAAATCTGGGGCAAGTAGGTGGTTGAGCACTAAGCCCGGAATCAGAAAGATTCATTGCCCTGAGTTTAGATCTGGCCTGAGATACTTACTAGCTGTGTAACCCTGGGCAAGTCACTTTACCCTGTATGCCTCTGTTCTTCATCTGTAAAATGAGCTGCAGAAGGAAATGGCAAATCACTCCACTATCTTTGCCAAGAAAACCTCTAATGGGTCACAAAGAGTCGCCACAGCTGAAATGACTGAGCAACAACAAGAATAAAATCTGAGGTGTATCAAGTAGACAGAAGTGCAGCACCCTACCTTGTAACTCATAAGGCGGTACTGAAAATGAATTGTCTAAAATAGTAACCACTCTAAAGGTCATTTTGTCATTTGAGGAAAGTCATTTCCATCTCATAGGAAATCATAACGGTTTCTAATTTATTTACAGAATTTCAAAGTGAACTCCATAGTTGCTAAGATTAATGCTTAGAATATTCTTGGTTTTTATGAAAAGTTAAATTGCTGGATAATTGTCTAAATGATAATCATGAGACTCTTGAATTTACCTAACTTTTAAAAGTTTGATGCCAATATAGCATTATTTTCTT
Organism: Phalanger gymnotis; assembly: GCA_028646595.1. Taxonomy (NCBI): domain Eukaryota; kingdom Metazoa; phylum Chordata; class Mammalia; order Diprotodontia; family Phalangeridae; genus Phalanger; species Phalanger gymnotis. The sequence continues at coordinate 2,545 of JAQQSZ010020503.1, forward strand.
TGGAATAGTAGTAGCTCATGAGCAGAATTTACAATTTGATGTTGCAGAAGCAAAGTATGCGTTAGCTATGTGAAGTTTTCATTAAATAAAAAATAATCTTACTCTGAATTTCTGTTAATCACTTATGTAAACTTAATAGTTTTATAGTTTCACATAAATTTTATTGTGCAAGTGAAGATTGAGATAATTCTCCCACAGCATTTCTATGTAAGTCTGATGGTGTAGGGAACACAGCCCCAATTTCTGAAAGCACTTCTATTTTTTTGCACAGAGCTTGACATTTTCTATCTTAAATCATAAAATTTTTAAATGTAACAATAGTAATAGCTAATATTTATGTGGTGCTTTCAGGCTTATGAAGTACTTTGCATGTATTATATCATTTGGGCTTCACAAATAACCCTCTGAAGATTAGGTGCTGTTATTATCCTCATTTTATAGATGACAAAATTAAGGCTGAAAGGCTCCAGCGTCCCACATCCAGTGAGTATCTGAGGCAGGATTCACATTCAGGCCTTCCTGCCTGTAAGTCCAACTTTCCAACCAACCAACCTAAATTTAAAATGCTTTCATGACAGACAAGAGGCATAACTAATAATCTCATTTACATAATACTTTTCAAAGAGTGAGAATTTGTAAGAGAATGAAATTGGTGAGAATTTCAAAAAGTGAGATTTTGTTATATTTAGAGAACAATAGTTTATTATTCCCATTTCACATTGAAAACCAAGGCACAGAGAGATTAATGAACCTGACCATTTCAGTGTCATGCACCCAGCTGGCAGTTGTTCTCATAACTAAAACTTAGTTTTTTAGTTTCTCTTTAATGTTTGTTCTACGTAGAATTTGCCCATCTGTATAAAGTCCCAGAAACTTGAATGAAATAGAAGGAAAGTCAGCAAAATTAAAGTCTAAAACAATGAAAGTTTTATGAAACCAAGAAAAATGACAAAATAAATAACACTTAAACTCAGTGTAGATCTATGGGTTATATCTTATTATGGAAAAGATAAATTGCTATCATTCTTTGAATCCTGGGGTTTTTTTTCTTTTACATTTTATTCAACCAACTGCTTTTAATAGAAGTAAAAGCTTTTTATTCAGTCTTAAATAATCTTCAAGATTTTCCCAGAACTGAGTTGTATGTTATAGTTCCTTAGTTTTTAATCATCTGAGTAGGTCAGGGCTGTCCAACCTTAAGTTTTATTGAAACAATTGACAGTATATTTTGATTTGCCGTTTTAGTGAGAGCTCTGTGGTACCTCAGCTTCAGTTTGCTAAAGCATTTATGTAAATTTCTATGCTTGTAGGCAGGAGCATAAGTTGCACTGCTGGCTGCTTGGACAGCCCTGGAGTAGGTGATAGAGTAATAAAAAATAATCCAATAAAATTTTGCAACAAGCTAATTAGTATTTCAGCTTTAGAGAATGACATTTTCCTTCTTGTTTTAAAAGTTAGTTTTCAGTCATCAAATATTATTAACTTACAGACATTGCAGCATTGCTTTTTATTTTATTTGTAACTGAAGTTTTAACTAAGTAATAACTTAATCAGTCTTGAAATAAAGTTCCTTTTAACAAAGTCAACAGGTGGGATAAAAAAGATACATTGCTGAATTGGTGCTAAGTAAGTCACACAACCATACTGACTGCGTGCATCACAGATGTGTATTATTTAATTTCAATGGAGAGGAGGACACTATAGAAGCTTACCCAGTAAATACAGGAGTAAAGCAAGGACACTCATTCTCCTTCCTGTTATTTAATGTAGTTTTGGCAATTGCGGTAAGACAAGAAATTAAATTCACAAAAATAGACAAAGAGGAGTTAAAACTAACCCTATTTGCTGATGATAACATCGTTTACTTAGAAAATCCTAGGAAACAACAAAGGTAACTAAGATAATAACTATAGTCAAGTTGCAGACTATGAAAATCCCCCACAAAAAACAATAGTATTTCTGTGTTGATAATAGTAAAAAGAAGAGGTAATAGAAATAGAAATTCCATTCAAAACAGATATTAAATGCATAAAATGCTTTGGGATCAGTCTACCAAAACATACAAAATACTTATAGATTCTTTACAAAATGTTCTTTAAGAAATAAGGAATAACTTAAATAGCTAGAGAAATAATCAGTACTTATGACTGACCCATGTCAATATAGTAAAAATTACAATATTACCAAAGTTAATTGAGATTTTTAAGGATATACCCAACTATCAAAAGGATGCTTCACAGAACTTGGTAAAATAAATAACAGTCCATATGAAGAAAAAAAAAAGATTTAGAATATCAAGAGAAATAAAGTTAGTAATGAAGAAAGAATAGTACTTCCTAACCTCAAACTTTTCATTAAGTAACAGCCTTCAAAACAATTTAATATTGGTTAGAAAATAGAGAAGTAGGTTACATGAATTGGAGGAATAACAATGGCAATCAACCCAGTGTTACGTAAATCAGAAAACAAAGCATCCTGAAAAGAATTCCATATTTAATAAGAACTGTTGGGAAAATTAGAAATCAGTCTGGTAGAAATTAGGCTTGGGCTAACATCTTAAGCCATATTTCACAATAAATCCAAAAGGATACATGACCTGAATGTTAAAAGCCCTACCATTAAAAAAAGAAGAGAAGCAGATCATATTTCATAGTTATTGGTAGGTGATATATTCTTAACCAAAGAATTGGGGCAATTATAAGATATAAAATAGATAACTTTGATTATGTTAAGTTGAAAAGCTTCTGCATAAACAAAATTAGTGTATCTAAGATAAAAAAGAAATCAATCTACATCTCAAGTAAGGGTTTCATATCCAAGATCTATTAAAAAAAAAAATCTAACATGTAAGACCAAAAACCATTTCCTAATAGATCAGTGGTCTGTGGTCAAAGGATAGGAACAGTTTTCAAAAGAAGAATGGAAAACTTAACAAAGTAAAAAGAAATGGTTCAAATCAGTAATAATTAGACAAATCAAAACAATGCTGAGTTTCACCTCATACTCAGCCATTTGGCAAAGATGACAAAAGATAGGAATAGTCGACAGTGTTGAAGAAATTGTGGAAGGATAGGCACAGTAGTATATTGTTCATGGATCTATGAATTACTATGCCCATTCTGGAAAGCAGTTTGGAATTGTGCAAATAAAGTGAATAAAATGTCCCCAACCTTCAATGAAGAGATTCTAGCACTAGATGTATCCCGAAAAAGTTGTTGATAAGAATCATCCTCTATGTACCCAAATATTTACCGAGTAGATAGTCATCAGTTAAGGCTTGGCTAAATAAATTACAGTACAAGAATATAATGGAGGGGCAGGTAGGTGGCACAGTGAGTAAAGCACCGGACCTGGAGTGAGCAGGAGCTGAGTTCAAATGTGGCCTCAGACACTTGACACACTTTACTAGCTGTGCGACCTTGGGCCAGTCACTTAACCCCAATTGCCCAACCTTCCCCCCTGCAAAAAAAAAAAAAAGAATATAATGGAATATTACTGGGCTGTAAGAAATGACAAATGTTATAAATGCATGGAAAGATTTATATGAACTGATGCACAATAAACTAAATAGAGCCAAGAAAACAACATACATAATGACTTCAACAGGGTAAATGCAAAGAACGATCATAAAAAAATCAGAAGTGAATATTGCAAAATTGCAAAGAGCAAGCATGGCTCAAGTAAAAAGATATATGAAGATGCTTCCACCCTTTTGAAGAAGTGGGAGATCTATAGGCATGGTATATATTTTATATTTTTGGATTTTTGTGATGTTGTTCAGTCATCTCTGACTCTTTGTGACCCCATTTGAGGTTTTCTTGGCAAAGATAGTGGAGTGGTTTGCTGTTTTCTTCTCCATTGTGTCCCCATTTTACATACGAGGAACTCAGGCAAATGGGAGTTAAATGACTTGCCCAGGGTCACACAACTACTAAGTGTCTGAGGCCTGATTTCAATTCAGATCTTTCTGTCTCCAGGCTTGGTGCTCTATCCACTGTACCACTTAGCTGCATATATCAATCTAACTTTTTTGTCCTTTTTCCCTGTTAAAAAATAGTTATATAAAATGGCTCTCTGGGAGGGAGAAGGAAGAGATACTGGGAGAAATTCTGGTGATATAAAAAAAGCACATATATAAAAAAAAAAACCCAAAAATAAAACAGTTCGTAAACTCAAGACATGAAAGGAATTTTAGAAAAATTTGATAAGATAAACCTCTGACTATATTATTGGATGGAAATAGAAAGGAATGCACATATATCTCAGCTATGCATGGCACTCTCTACAAATTAATCATAGCTTAAAAATTTCCAAAATGTAGAAGGGTAGAAGTATTTATATGTGTCCTTCAGTGATAACAGTGCCATAGAAATTACATTAAGTAAGGATTTTCTGGGAAAAAAAAAGTCAAGTCAATTGGAAATAAGTAACTTAATCCTAAAAAAATGTTGGATCAAAGAATCGTTCATAGAAATAAAAATTTCATGAAAGGTAATTACAACAAGAAGACAACATTCCAAAATTTAGGGACTGCAGTTAAAGCAGTCCTTAGAGGAAATTATAACTTTAAACAGTTTTGTTAACAACAGAAAAATAAAACCCCAGAATGAATAAATGAATAAACTTGAATTATAACCAAAATACTAGAAAACCAACAAATTTTTAAAATATCAAACACCAAAATAGAAATTCTGAAAATTAAAGAAAAAATTAACAATATTGAATTAACATATAAAATTAGGAATTTTTAACAAAATAAAAATAGATTAAACCATTAGCTAATTTGATTTAAAAGAAGAGGAAAGCCTCATTATCAGTATCAAAAAGGAAAAAGGAAAATTCACAACAATTCAAGAACAAATAAAAGATTTTATTAGAAACTACTTTGCCCAACTATAATACCAACAAAATAATGAAAAAAATGAATATTTACAAAAATACGAAATACCCATGTTATAACAGAGTAAGAAATAGAGACTTTAACCCAATTTCACAGGAAAGAATTGAACGAGTAATACATGATCTTCAGGAAGCAACAATTCCAGGACTAGATAGATTCACAATTGAAATCTATCAAGTGTTCAAAGAACAATTAATTTCAATGTTGCACAAATTGCTTGCAAAAATAGGAATAGAAGGAATCCTACCAAATTCCTTCTGTGCCACAAATATGGTCTTGATTCATGGTTTATTTCACCTCACCTCTTCAGTTAAAGCAAAAATCTGTGTTCAGGAATTTCTAGAAAATTGGTACTCAGGCAGGTGATAAAATCAAGAGCTCTATTATTATGTGTTCCATCAAGCAGACAAACAAAAGCATATGTGCATACAGTATATCTGGCAATAGAAACAGACAGTTCATCCCCATAGATGCAAAAAACTCACCTTGCACAAAGAGGAGGGCAACATATTGGGGAAGGAACACACACAGAGTTCAGGTTCAGATGGCAAAATTATATACCCTAAGAATGGACTTGGTTAAGAACAGGTGCCAGATGTAGGAGATGGCATTCCTAGTCAGAGCCAGATGTGGTGGAACAGTTTTCAGGGTCATTTATGAATACCAGGCTTGGGTGAAACTCAGGTGAGGGGGAGTTTCTTTATTGGGACCATAAATTGGTGGGAAGATTTAGTGTTAACTATTCATCAAATCAAAAAGCTGTAAGCCTCATCTGCCTGACACAGTGTTAACGTTGGAAAAATACAGATTGTTTTTTCCATATGCTTTTAAAGGCACTAGGACTACTTAGCTCCAGTGACCTCACATTGGAGTCCTATCATTATAACTATAATATCAAACTAAAACTTCAAACACTATAGAGTTTACAGTTATCAGTTCATAAACTAGGGAGAATCAAAGAAGAAAAAGAAAACTATAGACCAATATCCCTAATGTAACTTAGATGAAAAAAATTTTAATTTTTAAGCTTTAACAAAGATGCTAAAACAACATATCATAAGGCTTGTGCACTGTGATCAGTTTGGAGTTTTACCAAGAATTTTGGATTGGTTTAATATTAAGAAAATTGTAGACTTAATGATATTAATAACAAAATCAGCAAAAAATCATTTTTTTCCAACAGATTCAGAAAAAGCTTTTGATAAAATACAACATCCATTTCAGTTAAAAACACTAGAAAACAGGAATAAATAAACCTTTACTTAAAATGATAAATAGTATATTTTCTCCTTTTTTTTTTGAGGGGGGAAGGCAGGGCACTTGGGGTTAAATGTCTTGCCCAAGGTCACACCACTAGTAACTCAGGTCTTCCTGACTCCAGGGCCTGTGCTCTACTCATCAAGCTGCCCCTCTAAATAGTATATTTCTTAAACCAAGAGTTATCATTATCAGTAATGGAGATAAATGAGAAGCCTTTCTAGTAAATTTAGGGGTGAAGCAAGGATGTCCATTGTCACAGCTTCTGTTTGAAATTGTACTTGAAATGCTGACTATAGCTCTAAGACAAGAAAAAGAAATTGAGGAAATAATCATAGAAGAAACAAAATTATAATTCTTTGCAAGTAATATGATGATGTACTTAGTGAACCCTAAAGAGTCATTAAAAATTAATTGAAATGAAAACTGGCAAATTTTCTGGATATAAAATAATGTCACAAAAATCATCAACTTTTTTACATAATACCATTAAAACCCAGCAAGAAGAGCTAGAGAGAAACTCCACTTAAAATTACTACAGAATGTATAAAATATGTGAGAGTCTGCTATCTCAGATACACACAAAAATTGTATAAATACAACCACAAACAACTGTTGACAGAAATATAGACTGAAATAATTGGGAAAATATGAATTAAAAATGGATAGGAAGAACCTATATAATAAAAATGTTGATACTAACCTAAATTAATTTGTTTATCCAGTGCCATGGCAATCAGACTACCAAAGGGTTATTTTATAAAACTAGAAAAAATATAATAATGAAATTCTTTTGGAGGGAAAAATGGTCAAGAATCTTAAAACAAAAGAAATGGTAATAAAAGGAGCCTAACAATCTCAAAAGGTGCTACGAAACATTAATTATTAAAACATTTGGTACTGGTTAAAAATAGAACAGACATACAACAGGTGTACAACATAAAAAAGCAAATGTGTCCAAAATCCTATTAGATCCTGGCTACTGGGATAAGGACTCACTGTTTTATGAAAAAGGCTGGGATAATTGGATATTGGTAAGAAAGAAATTAGATTTAGACCCATACCTTATACAAAGATGAATTCCAAATGGGTATGTGACTACATATGTAAAATGATACATCATAAACAAAGAAACCAGGAAAAAGTTACCTACCAGGCATATGGAAAGGAGAAAAGTTCATGACTAAACAAGGGATGGAGAGAATCACAGAAGATAAATTCTATAATTTTGATTACATAAGATTGAAGTTTTTTTGTATGAGTGAATCCAATAAAGCCAAGATTAAAAGGGAAACAGTGGAGAAAATCTTTGCAGCAAGTTTCTCTGATAAAAGTCTTATTTCCAGGATATCTAAGGGACTGATTCAAGTTTATGAGAAAAAGAGTCATTCCTCAGTTGATAATTAAACTAAATTTATAGATGAT
>JAQQSZ010020504.1:0-10126 GCA_028646595.1 Phalanger gymnotis
GGGGGGGAGGGTAGAAATGGGGAGAAAATTTGTAATTCAAACTCCTGTGAAAATCAATGCTGAAAACTAAATATATTAAATAACAATAATTAAAAAAAATCAGCTAGCCAGTGTCTGAGGTTGGATTTGAACTCACTTCTTCCTAACTCCAAGGTCAACACTCTAAATAGTGCCATTTAACTACCACTAAAAAGGAGTGCCAAGGCTTTACATGTGCATGGTACCGTAAATCTTTCAAAAGTATGTGTTGATGCTTTTGTTTACTACATTGATTGCATTCTTGGTTAAAGTAATGGTAATGTTTAAAGATGTTTCAATGAGACACAACTAGATAAGATGAAAGTACAGAGTATTAAGCAAATTGGGTCTACAATGGAGAGATCTGATTGGTTGACATCTGAGAGATTTGAATTCTAGGCAGAGATACAATTTATGACTGATTATAGAACTTGATATGGTACTATTGTAGGAAAGAAGAAATGTGTGATTAACAACCAGCTACCCTGAGAATAATTAAGAAATGGGAAGCAGGTGGAGAAGGTGTTGAAAATTGTAAGCCATGTCTTGAATGTATTGGGAAGGAGAGAGGCCAGGAGGAGCATAGATAATAATAAAGATCTTGAGACAATTGGCTGAATTTTACTATTTTTCAGCAACCTCCCCTAAACTCCAAATTTCCCTCTTCACCCCAGTCCCACACTTTCCTCTCCTCCCCTTCCCCCTAGTTTTATATTCCTTTTGCCAGCTTTTGCTGCTTTGTCTTTTGGTTGTTTTTAATGCTTGAATTGTAAGCATGACTAGGGCCTTTCCCTTTCCATTGCTATTACAATGATAAAGCATACTGTTTTGAGTTTTTGATTGTGTAGCAATGGGCCTAATTTACTGAAAGAGACAGTGGAATCTCTTTTCCTGAAGGCCGCTGTAGCTGAGAGAGGCACTCTTTTGAGAGTGTTACTGAAAACTGTGACCTATGTTGAAATTGTAGGACTGTGGGGATCATAATTGCCCAATCTGAAAGAAAGACCACTGAAACAGAACTCTGAGCCAATGGCACTTTATTAAAGGCTTCGTGGTCACCTCTAATAAAGTGCACCCCAGATGTTCCTCACAGTCTGTGATGACCCTGGTCCCCCTTGTTTTTATATGGTTTGACACCTAAATATACAAAAAAGGCATGGTAAAATATAAAATCTCATTGGTTGATAGACCATGCTCTTCAGGGCCAAAAAGGATGTATCAGCAGAGGTGGGGGTAGGGGGTTCACAGGTTGAGTGAAGCAAGAGGAATATTCACTGACCAAGTGGTCCTAAGATGACTACCTGCGAATGTTGTACAAAAGAGAGTGGCTCAGAGATACAAAAATAAGTTGGTGGCCTTCAAAAGAATCAAGGCATCTCACCCATGACGGATTTGAACATGGAATTTGAGTAAAACAGGATGGAGATATCTTTGTCGGAATTCTTTTGGTTGTGCAAGTGAGCTTCATAACTGGTAAACAAATAGTGAACATTACATTAAAGTCGAAGGCCCGTTATAAAGGCATGCTAGAACCTATGTTACCTAATTATCCCTATATGATTTATGTAAAATATCAAACTGATTAATACTGATCAGCATAGAGTAGGGGTCCAAATGAATCATTTCTCACAAGACAGAAAATGAATTCTTGTATACCACTGCAATGCTATAGTTTTGTTTTGTTGTGTTTATAGAATTTTCATATATTGTATGACCTTCTAGAGGTTACATTCTGCTGTCAAAACTTTTAAGAGCTCAGGGTCACCTTCACAATGAGTTGAGACATCAGAAAAGGAATTTACTTACTGGCTCAGAAATGGATGACATAGCTATTATCTGGGAACTAGCCCAGTTAAATTCAGAAAGATTCATCAACTTGACCAGAGAGCGAGGACAATTTTGGCCACAATAATTCTAAAAGTCCATCTAGTAAGTTACAGAAGCTGCTATCAGAGTCGGTCCTTGAAGTATTACAGTAACTATTCCCTCTATTAAGCCCATCATCATTTCCTATAATCCATTGACATAGATGTAATTTTCTGTTCCCATGTTCTAGTACTTTCGGGATCAACATAATTCTAAGCATGTTGAAATAATGAATAAACAGGAAATGTGGAGTTAACTTGAAGGAGACTATAATCACTTCTAAAACTTAATACTCCCCACCCCATTTACCCCTATAAGAATATTTTTTGAAAATATATTTTTCCCAAGAGATTCAGTAAAGAATGACCATTTGTATTTTGACTTGGTAGAACTAGTCACTTCTTTGTCAATATTAATTTCTCTCCTGGCAATAGTAGGATGAGATACATTATTTCATGTTCTTTACAACCACTGAAAGAAAATCTGCTTGCACAATATTTCAACTTTAATCAGTCAATTTTCTTAATCAAACAAATAATTATTGAGCTTCTACCGAATTCAAGGTTCTTTTCCTGCTTAAAATACAGACACTAAAAGCAACCTGAGGATAAATCAATCTGTGATAGGTACCTAGTATAGACACTAATTTGGGACTGGGATCATTAAGAGTGGAAGAACCATTTGTAGTTTTGGGATCTCTAGTTGCCCTGATTTCAAAGACAGCCTCTTGTCCTCCCCACTAAATTCTGACAGAACACACACCCAATTGGTAGTGCCCAGGGGCCCCATTGGTAACGGTGTCCTTGTGTCTTTCAGTAAGAACAAAAGCCAGTCTACCTCACCCCTGAAAATTTGTCCCTAAATTTTTGGCTTCAGATTTTTAGTTATGTGATTGTACTGCTTTGTTTTGCTTCTACTAAATTACTTCTTTAAGAACCTGTTGTTACCAAAGGGAGGGAAAACGCAAGGAGGATATTGTCTGTGCGTTTGACAAATACCATGAATCCCCAAACATAGAACTCTTGTTCCTTTACAACTCTGTCTACAGGGAGTTAGGTGGTGTAGTGAGTACAGAATTGGACCTCAAGTCAAGAAGACTTGAGTTCAAATGTGACTTCAGAAACTTTCTAACTGTATGACTGTAATGGTAATCAGAGCGGGCCTTTTTTTTTTTTTTACTGTTTTCTCTTTTGGAATGCTGAGGTAATCAGATACCTTTGATGAGCCTTGCCTTTCAAATGTAATGGCAAGCAAAGTGGGACTTTTTACTGTTCTTTGAGTGTTTTTCAGTGCTGAGGTAATCAAGTGCCTTTGATGAGTCTTGCCTTTTTTGAAGGGGGAGTCTTTGATTGAATCAAGAGTCTTTGACCTCATGCTTAAGAAACAAGAAAGCCTAGTTCACATTGGTTTGAATGGCGTGGTTGTGATGTCCTCTGACCCTGAGATGGGTATATATGATCTGAGGCATTTTGTTTTGCAGCTGTTATTCACTGGAAGAGTGTCATGTGACTGGACCAGAGGAGACTCTGGGTAGTTATCACAGAGTCCCCTTGGCTTTGAAAATCCAGATGTTGATGCTTCTCTCTCTGGTAACTGTATGTATTGCTATAGTTAAACAGTTAGAAGCCTGTCTCCTGGTTCGTATTTATTTGCTCTGCCTGCGTAACATATGCTTGTAATTTCTGTTTGTATTCTCTCTGAAGTTCAGGGTGTTGGCTTTTCCCCCTAAACTAAGCAAATGATATATGTATGTTTAATTAAAGTGAGATTATTAACCCCTTAAAGTTGCTTTCCTTAGAAAAGCAGATCAAAGAACCCATGCTTGCAGCTCCCCCCCCCAGCCCCGTGTGGGGTGTTATTGGTCTTTTACCTCCACAGCAGCTGCTAGCAACATTGTTGTTACAATGACCCTGGGGAAATCACAGAATCTCTTCTCAATTTCCTTTTCTATGAAATGGGGATAATTATAGCACCTAATTTTTACAGGGTTGTCTTAAGGATAAAATGAGATAATATTAGTAAAGAACTTTACAAACCTTAAAGCACAAATGTTATTTATTAGATGACCTCTGAAGTCCCTTCAGACTATAAGATATTTTAATAAGGAAAATAAATTACATAAAATTTGGTAATATTATAATTGAGTAAAGCAATTTCAAGTTTCATATGCAATAAATTTATCCAAGCCCATGTTTAAAAGAGCCTTATCTTTTGCTAAATTTATCCACGCTTCAACTGGCCCATGATCCTCTCTTGTTTGTGAAACATCTACCACTGTGTTGATTCCCACTGAGAATGTATTGGCAAATTTGTGCCATATCCATCCAGGCTCTGTGGATTGTACTCAAAAGTCTGTTTGTCAGATTTCCACTTTACTCTCAGACTATCAGGGAGCCTCTAGAGAACATTTTGTCATATAGTACTCTGCCTATATTATGTCGTCGAATTTAGCTATTCGATTTCCTCTCCTTAAGGAAACACACACACACACACACACACACACACACACACACACACAAATGCACACACACATCCAATGGAATGTAAAGTAAAATGAAGGTGGGTTTTCCACCATCTAACAAAGAACAAAATCCTATCCTCAAATGAGTCACCCTCAAAGTTTAAAAAAAAAAGCAGCTAAGAGAAGAAAATTACGGATATTGAAACCCTGTGATTAGAATTGCTCTGAGGGACAGAAACATACAAAATATGGTCATGTAGATAGATAATTGAAGTAAACTGGATTTAAAGCTCTTTAGAGGTAAGGAGGTTGAGGAAACTTGGAGATAGGGTATTGGACAGGTCATAAAGTTAGATAATTCATAAAGATGTATGTATGTGTGTATGTATATATATATATATATGTATGCACACATAAATGACTTAGTATATTGCTTATCTTTAGATTCTACTGTTGACTTTTAGTATTCTTTGATTTAGCTTCATATAGCTGTGCTTATCATGTTTTAAACAAAGCTATTTTCCTTAGAATGTTGTTTTTACTACATTTCTATATATCAGGTATAATGCCAAAACTTCACAAATCATATGGGACTCAACATTCTATATTGTTCCCAGGATCTCTTATCACACAAATTTAGAATAAAATCCAATTTACTTGTAATCATTCACGGTTGGCTGGAAACATACAATAATCTTACCTGCCTGAATATAGTGAAGGTTAAATTGTCAATAAATGTTTGAACCTTATGTTGGTGAAATAGCATAATTTAATAAACTAAAATCATAACCATTCAGTGTCTTTGGTAATACACCATAAAAATGCACTGTGTAAATACAGATGGGAAAAAGACAAGATAAGATTACAGTTACTGGAGTTATGATTTGATTTCATTTTGAAAGAAATTTGAAAACTATTCCATGTAAGTCTAATAGCTTCTACTAAATTTGATTTCTTCTTCATTTTGTCAAAAATCCATGCCATCAGTGATTGCATCAGAAACAACTAGGGCATTAACTTTATTTAAAAATACTGTTTGGGGGCCTATTTCTTTCCTATGCTTACTTGGAAAGTGAAGTGGAAGACTTTCTAAAGGCAGATCTCATTTTCTTCTCTCTCCTTTAAAGAACAAATAAGGGTTGTCACTATACACGTGTATAGTGTATCACTAGTGATTTTGCATTAAAGTAGTACAAAGAATACCCTTCCTCTGAAAGCTTAACCTCTCTCTATTCCTTGTCTGATATGGTGGTAATAGCATTCTAATACATAAAGATAAGGAAGGTACAAAATGGGATGGGATAGGATGGTTTCTAGATCTAACATGTAATGAATCTGTTATTACTGTTTCAATAATACACTTAGTAAATATCAATGGCTATCCAATTTTTAAAAACTGATAAAAATCCCTATTTAACACAATGAAAGTTGTTCATTATATCCTATAGAGCTGAGACTATACTCTTTTTAAAAAATCAAAAAGCCATTAATTTACTCTTGGTAGTTTAAAAAAATTACAGTGATATCAAACCTATAGAAAATGACTTATTGAATAGGTACAAAAATAGGTTCCCAATTTAACTTATATAAAATCTATGTGTATTATAAATGGTTTTTATTGGTCAGAGCCCAATGCTCATACACTCATACTAATATATTTTTTTCATTGAGATTTAGTTTTAGAGGTGTAGTCTATATTCTGCCTAAAAAAGGCACTGAAGCTATGATGATCACTTCTCCTTTCCAACCACTTAGATATATCTTACAAGACTCATGAAAATTACCTTTCAGTTTTTCCTCTTTAAATAAATTTATAAAGCAGCCATCTGTTTATATGTACAAAATAGAAGTTATTAATTGCTATTTTCTTTTTTTTTTTAATGTACGCATGTCTAGGTTGACATTCACACATACACAATTATTTTAGTAAACTGTTAGTAAGAAAAAAAGTTTACTCCACTTGAACGTATGTTTTTTTTTCTTCCTGTCTACATAATCATTTTCATTGAATATATCACAGTTTCTTTTTTTCTTTTTTGTGAGGGTGAGGCAGGGGAGGGTGGGGGTTGAACAGAGAGTCAAGTAGGGGAAAAAAAAACTCCATTTTTAAGTTTCCTGCTCAATCCCGTGTACGAGTGTGTATGTATTTAGCTTTAGATTATAAACTCTTGGAGGAGAAGTAAGCCGTCCATAAAACTTACTCACTCAGTAAAATTGTTAGCCCTTTCAACTATTTGCTAAAAATTCTGCCTAGGTAGCAATACCCTGAAGTGCTGGTCAGGTAAAAAATAGTGATCCCACAGAAATTTGGCCTATTGGGGAAACAAAATGTTCTTGGAGGGGCTATTAGCTTATTAAAGAACTGCTTGAGGCTCTTGTGTTTTTCTTTATGTGCCTTTGATCTGCCAATCAAGCCCAGAGTTACATTTTTCTTCCCTCAGGCTACTCTAGAGTTATTCCATCCTCTTCACATTCTTCTCTTGCTGACATCACTGCCACCCAAATTGGGAAGGATGAATGGGAAAGATTTGGTCTGGGAAGTTCCAAGACACTGTGGCTGCCTCCAGCCCTGAAAGGGGCACAGTAACCCTCTGAGGTGGAAACAAAGAAATGCACCAACATTCCTTATTTAGCCTTTGCTGTTTTATTTTGCCTTCTTAATTTTATGCGCTTTCTTTATTGAGAGTGACAGGGAAAGATATTTGGATTAGACCTGTTAAGGAGATGGTTGATAGGAACACTTTCACAATGTTTTACCTTCACATTCCAAATTCTGATTAATATGTATAAGAAATGGGTACTGCCCCTCTTTATTATTGCTTTTTAAAATATTCATATATTTACCCTGACAGCTGTGTTTGGCACATCTAAATGCAGACAGCATGGGACTACTAGCTTAAAGCAACAGTACTATACTTCCAGCCGTTTATTCACATATTTCTACATTCAGAAAGATGTCTCTGCGGGGAAGAACTCTTATCTTTTCCATTCCACACATGTTTAAGCTTCTAAATTTTGTTCTTGCCAGCAGAGATTTGCTGTAGCGCACATAATTTGATGTTTGAACTTCACCTGTTAATGACATACATCATGCTCAAGGCTCAGAAAGCTCACTGAGCTCATTTTTATTTTAAATTTGGCGACTTGTGCTTAGAATGCGTGCCGAGGGAATGGTGTTTCTCGCAACTTGTAATGACTGTGTGAAAGGTTATACAGACCTGAAGTTAGGAGGAAGCTCTTTTTCAAGCTGTCCTTTATATTTATTTCCATCTCATGTAAGAAGGTCCTTTTTTTTTCTTTAAAAAATAGCCAAAGGCTGTTGATAGATCCACAAATTGTTATATTGTTTGTCCATCAAAGGTACAGTTTCATATGGTTATCTTTTCTATTCTGTTACTACAGGAGATAAGAAGTTCATAAAGAAAAGGAAAATGGAATTGAAATTGACTTTGGATGTAAAAGAAAGGATCAAATGAGGATTCCTTTCCTTCTTCTTTATCTGAAATAAAAGTCTCCCCATCTCTTGGTCAATAAATCTAAAGCTTTTATCTATTAGTAATAGTTGGGAAGCCTCAGGCTAGAATGATTTCCTCTTCAAGGAAGAATTCAAGTCCATGTTCTGATGGACCTTTTCTTAGGGATGATGCCAAAGAGTTTTATCTGTTGTCTAGTGGTAACTCTAAGTTTTCTTCTAGCTCTAGCATACTACTCATTTCATCTAATTTATGGCCATTAAAAGATCATTCTTTTTTGGGAAGGCAGCTCTTATTTTACCAATAGGTCCCCTTCTTTAGGCACTGTTGTTATCCCTAGATGCCCTGCCTCCAACACACACACGCGCACACACACACACACACACACACACACACACACACACACACACACACTTTCTAGACTCTTTGCTCTTTAAAAAAAGCATGATTTTTACAGGGTTATTAAGCAAATAAAAGAGTAAAAAACATATAATTATAAAGGTCACCAGAAGCATATCTAAGCCTAAAAGAATCTCTCCAATACAATTTGGTTGCTTCCCAAGTTTACTTTTTTGTCATATTGATCTAAGAGTTTGTTGGGAGATAAGTCCTTACACCTGGCACTAAAATCTGAGACTCCCAGTGTATCCTTACTTGGACATTTCTTTCCATGTGGTGCCAAATATGGTATAAAAGAGGTCAAAGCTTTAGCTAGCATATTTTATGCTTGAGGCAATGTCCATAAGACCCATGCTCAGGCAAATATCCTCAAATTGACTTTTTATTTGTCTGCAATTGTATTGAAAATGCAGCAATGATACTTCTGTTCTACCAAAGGAATGAAGTTCACCAGGTGTAGAGCAGCCTGGCAGAGGAAAAATGCCATATGGTAGTTTCCTATTTTTAAGATACTTATTCTTACTAACAAGACACTAAGCTCTGTTTTTTCTCTGCTTCTGAGGGAAGGTAATTGTCTCCATTGCCCATTAAATTTTTGTTCCTTTGGACAAAGCCCAGTTGCTCCCTCTTAGTTTCTCTACCCTAGTAATTTCTCCAAGAGAAAGAAAGCTTATCAGGAATTGCAGTGTGAGTGGTCTCTCAACTCAAGAAGTGTAGTAGCTGATTAAGTGGCCAGATGGTCAGATAGCTTAGTTGAGAATAGCAATTGCTAGAGTACAGGGCTAAAGTATTTGATTACAGTGAGGTCCAGATTAGTCTGAATAATTAATTTTGTGAAGTGGTTACATTATTCAGGTTTAAAGTATTCAAAGTCTATGTAAAATATGGCAATTGGTTCCAAGCCAATGAAAAAATGCAGTACAAATCCAAATAATGCCACTACTTGGGATTCAAAAAGGATAGTATTTTTCTGGTACAGCTCTCCTTTGGGAAAATGAGACTATCAAAATTCAATTGACCAGAACTATTCTTTGCATATGTATAGGACCTATCCTACTGAAGAATGATTTAAAAGTACATTTTTAGTTTTGATACATCCATGTTCACAAAGTGGTCAAATTAGTTGCAAATTAAGTAGAAGTTATGGTATTTTAAGATATCAGTTTTATGAAGAAAAAAAGTTTTATGGTGATTTCATAGATAACCTAGTAGTCTGAAAGTGTGAATGCAATTTACAAGTGAATCTAACAGAATCAGGGAGTTATTTACTAGGAGAAACTATTTCAACAAAAGAATTGCCTCATTTGCATAGTTGGGTGAATAATTTGCATATTTTCAAGATTTTCTGTGGTTTAGAGTAATCTAGGCTTGCACTTTCCTCCATCAGTCTGAATAATCAATAGTTGGCTGTAATTAGAAATTTAATGACTCCTGAAGCCAAAGACTTTTTATGGCTTGTGGACTTGCCAATGAAAGGAGTAATCAAAGAAGCTGTTTAGAAAGTTAACACTTATTGGCTGAGTATCTGCCATATAGGAGAAAATTAACTTTAGGAGCCAAATGTTCCTTAGATAACTCCATATTTTTCATAGAATAGCAAATCAAAATGAAGGTCAGAAAATTCTACGTCTATGGATTCATAATATTTGCAGAAGAGGAAACAATGGGCCAGAGAGGTCAATGGACTTGCCTTAGATCATTCCAGTTGTATAAGTAGAAAAGGTGTAATTTGAACTCCAGTTTCTGATTCCAAATCCACCCTGTCCGTTAAACTATGAAGGTGTAAAGCTAATCAGTTTCTTCATTGAAGTAATTTATTTTTGTAATATTGGAAAAAGAGTCATGTGCTATGATGTTATATTCCTCTTTTCATTTTTATTCATTTGCTTGTTTTCATTCTGAGTACATA
>JAQQSZ010020505.1:0-10126 GCA_028646595.1 Phalanger gymnotis
GCCATCTGTGGATTCTTTCAATTTCTATTTTACCCTCTGGGTCTAGAATATCAGGGCAGTTCTCCTTGAGAATTTCTTGAAAGATGATATCTAGGCTCTTTTTTTGATCATGGCTTTCAGGTAGTCCAATAATTTTTAAATTATCTCTCCTAGATCTATTTTCCAGGTCAGTGGTTTTTCCAATGAGATATTTCACATTGTCTTCCATTTTTTCATTCCTTTGGTTCTGTTTTATAATATCTTGATTTCTCATAAAGTCACTAGCTTCCACTTGTTCCAAACTAATTTTTAAGGTAGTATTTTCTTCAGTGGTCTTTTGGACCTCTTTTTCCATTTGGCTAATTATGCCTTTCACAGCATTCTTCTCCTCATTGGTTTTTTGGAGCTCTTTTGTCATTTGAGTTAGTCTATTTTTTCAGGTGTTATTTTCCTCAGTGTTTTTGGGGTCTCCTTTAGCCAGTCACTGACTTGTTTTTCATGGTTTTCTCACGTCACTCTCATTTCTCTTCCCAATTTTTCCTCTACCTCTCTAACTTGCTTTTCCAAATCCTTTTTGAGCTCTTCCATGGCCTGAGACCAGTTCATGTTTTTCTTGGAGGCTTTTGATGTAGGCTCTTTGCCTTCATGGACTTCTTCTGGCTGTATGTTTTGGTCTTCTTTGTCACCAAAGAAAGATTCCAAAATCTGAGTCTGAATCTGAGTGCATTTTTGCTGCCTGGCCATGTTCTCAGCCAACTTACTTGACCCTTAAGTTTTTCTTTGTGGTATGACTGCTTGTAGAGTATAGAGTACTTTGTCCCAAGCTTGAGGGGCTGCACTGTTGTTTTCAGAGCTATTTCTACAAAGCAAGCTCTGCTACACCAGTACTCCTCCACCAACCCAGACCAGACTCAGATCTAAGCTGGCTCTGCACTCCCACTCAGATCCACCACTTAATTCCTCCCACCAGGTGGGCCTGCCCCAGAAGCAACTGCAGCTGTAGCTCTGTAAGCAGCCTCACAGCTGTACCACCTCAGCTGCCCCCCCCAGGTGGTGGCTGAACCATGAACTCCTTTCACTCTGTCCCAGTAGCTTTTCCCACTAACCTTCTCTGTTGTCTTTGGTTGTGGGTTGAGAAGTCCGGTTAACTGCCACAGCTCACTGATTCAGGGTGGTAGGGCCTGTTCCACCCGGCTCCCAGTCTGGCTGGTCCAGGCGTGGCTCACGCTGGGCTCTGTTCTTCTCCGCTCCTAGTTCCATGCGATAGACCTTACCCCATGACCATACAGGCTGTCCTGGGCTGGAACCCTGCTTCCCTCTGCTATTTTGTGGGTTCTGCAGTTCTAGAATTTGTTCAGAGCCATTTTTATAGGCTTTTGGAGAGAATTGGTGGGGGGGCGGGGAGACTCAGGGAAGTCCCTGCTTTCCAGCCACCATCTTGGCTCTGCCGCGGGAAATGTTTCTTTTCAAAAGTAACATAATAAGGAAACTAAGCCAGGAGGATCCGATCTTCATCACCAGATATAGCATTAAGGCAGAATTCATAGCTCTGTAGAAAATTATGTATTTGCCTGAATGATTCAGAATTGCTGGTTATAAGGAATTCTCTAAGTAGAAGGCAGAGGAATTAAAGCATTTTTTTCAAGCTCCAAAGTAGCAGATCCACAGACCAATGTCCCCAATTCGATATCATGGCCAAAACCTTCCATATCCAATAAGCCCACCTCAGAATAGTAACCAGGAGGTTACAGACAAATATTATGGCAGTAAGCCAAACCATTGTGCTTCCCTCAATGCTAGGGCCCTCCTGTATGAAGATTACCCACTGGTCTCAAGCCCTTGCTCAGCACTCTCCAGTCTGCACACTTTGGAAGCTGGTTCTCAGGTCAGTCCTGCTCTCAGTAGTGCCTTCTGCTGGTTCTGCTTCTCCTTCTGCTTCCACCATGTCTGCTTCTCCAAGCTCTGTCCTCTCTTTTTATAGTCCTTAGACATCATCCAATCGACTAGAATGTCATCTGAGCAACCAGAACTTGGGCACCTACTATTGGCTCTGGTCTTAGCAACTCCCCTTAGAACACTAGATGCTTCATGCCCACATAGGATATGCAGCTGGTAGCTAGGGGCTTAGGACCTACTTAGGAGTGAAGCTCTAATTAGACCTCCCTTCATTGGCCCCACCTGAAGCCAATTCAAATGGGAGGGGGCGGGGACAAGATCTTCTCACTTACTGATTGCCTTTACACAGGAGAATTCAACTTCCTAGGTCCCATGGACTACAGAATGTTCTTTGGCCATATTAAGTTGGGACATCCTTCTCCGTTTTTGTTATCATACTTCAGGAGCATCTTCCTATACTGTCTTACAAAATCCATTCCTGTTTTCAACCCAGAAGTAACAGACTGTCATTAATTGTGGCAATTGTGTTGAATATTTAGATATATCCCCACTTTATTCAAAACTTGAAGCATCCAATATTTTACACGTTGAGTTTTCATTTTCATTTTGCTGAATTTTCACCTGCCATTTTTCGTCATTCCCCTCTTTCTCCCAGAAGGCAAAGTCATCTTTTCTTTCTTTTACTTTTTTTTCATCTAGATGATCTTCATTATTTACATAGAACTTTCTTACTCTTCAAAAGGAGGCTGTTTCATTAAGGGTTCTAGATTTAGAGTGGAAGGACTTGAATTTGAATCAAGGCTTTGATATTTACTACCTGTGTGGTCTTAAACAAGTCACCTGATTTCTTGCAGCCTCAATTTACTCATCTGTAAAATGAGGGGGTTGGACCCAAAGACCACAGAAGGCCCTTAAGGCTCTAAATGTTTGATTCCATAAATAATGACTACTTGAATAATGTGATGTCAAGTCATAATGAAGAGGAATAAAGTACAAAAGTACAAAGGTGTTAATAGTTTTGCCTAGCTCTCAGTCAAAGAAGAAATGATCAGCATCCTTGCCAACGCATCTCTAGTATTACCACAAAATATCAGGCCATCATAGAGATAAGCTTCCAGTGACATTCTTTGCCCAAAAGGCTAAGGAGTAGAGAAGTAGGTAGAGAATCAGACTGAATGGTACAAGGATATTTTAACTGAGATCATGGGACACTAACTAATATCTTAAGGTATGAGAGACCCTGGAGAATATGCAGAGGAGAAAGCCAGGATGAGGAAGGGCAGTAAATCCAGGCATACAAGGATCAGTTGAAAGAACTGGGCATGTTTAGTCTGGAAAAAAATAGGGGTGTGGTGTGTGTGTGTGTGTGTGTGTGTGTGTGTGTGTGTGTGTGTGTGTGTGTGTGCGCGCGCGCGCTAACACCACAAGGCAGACTTTCTATTTTTGACCCAAGACAGTAGAACCAGGAACAATGGATACAAGATAGAAGAGAGGCAGATGGAGGCCAGGCAGTGGAGATCTTCCCATACAGGCTGCATCATTCCTCTTTGGGCATAATGTGGAGACAAAATGAACATGTGAAAAGCCCCCAAATGTGACCTGAGGCCCAGATCCTGAGTCTAGATTCAGAGTACCTTTACCACTGTATCTATGCCCTGCGGCAAATTTCTTTGACCCTTATGCGCTTCTATTAAAAAGTAGCCTGGAAATTTAGAGCTAAGTCCTCCCTGAGAATGAGGATGCTGGACTGACCCCCACATTCCTCCCCAGAGTTGGCTCATTTGGAATGGGCGCTTCCAAGCTGACACCTGTTCTCACTTTAGTGCCAACACACACACGTTTGTGATGTGGATGACACAAGAGGCTGCCGCCTGGCCTTCCTTTCCAGCATTGTCCATCCCAGCACCGTGGCAGTTCCTCTACACAATAGCCCATCTCCCCCCGGGTACTTCCTCACTCCCTCCTCACCTCTGATTGTCCAGAACGTGGCTGAAATACTGATTCATCGGGGGTTTGGCGATTTTTTTTTTGGTTTTGGTTTTAGTTCAAATCATCAGCACCCAATACAGGGCCTTAGGTAGTTAAATATTTGTTGCATTGAATACATAATATTTATTGAATTGAATAAAATGCGGGCTTTGGATTGAAGAAGACCTAGGTTGAACCTTCCCTCCGATGCCAGCGATGCGCGTCTGAGAAAATGATTTAACCCCGTGTCCAAGTAGCGGCAGCTCTCTATGGAAGCCCCTTGTAGGGCAGTTAGCAAGCATGGATTAAACACCTGCTGTGCCCCAACTCCCACACCAAACAGTAGGAGCACAGAGAAAGGCAAGCCACAGTCTCTGCTCTAGAGGAGCAGACAATCTGATATGGAGGAGACAACACAGGACCAGCTATGTACGAACAAGGTTTACAAGGGATAAACTAGGGGTAGTCTGAGAAGAGAGGCTCTGGCATTAAGGCGGGCAGGAAAAGGCTTTTTTTTAAAATAGGAGGCAGGATTCTAGCTGGGACTTGAAGGAAAACAGAGGCAGGGACGAGGAAGGAGAGCATTCCACCACGGGGGACAGCCAGTGAAAATATCCTTAGGCTGGAGATGGATTATCTTATGTAAGGAACAGCGTAGGGATTGTCTCCCTTCCGAATTTTGTCACCAGCACCTAGAGCTGTGCTTGACACAATCTAGGTACTTAAAGCTTGTCTACTGATTGTCAGCTAAGTCAAAGACTGGTTGTGATATACTTTGGTGAATGGCTTTACCTGGAGTTCCCTATAAAAAATAAAAACAAAAACAAAAACAAACAAACAAAACACCAAAACCAGAAACCACAGCTCCTTCACACAGAGGCAGGAGAACCAATTTATCTCCTGCAAACAGACAACTTGCCATGATAAGAAGACAAAACTTTGTAGAGGAAATGTTGCAAGTGACTAAATTTGCTCGTGGCTGTATTTCCTCTGAGAGGAAAGAATCATGGGATATTTGGGATCATAGATTTAGCATCAGAAGGGAAATTAGACTGAGACCTGGTGGGGCAGAGGGAGGAGTAGCTCACCCCTGGTCACAAAGCTCTGAAGTGGTAGAGGTGGGGACAGAACCTTGTGAATGCTGGTGAAGCACCTTCCAAACAGCGCCCTGTCATCTATTATTTCTTAGAGATTTGGCAATTAAAACAGAACAGCTAAAACAGGCACAAGAAATGGACTATAAGTCAAAGGAACAAACAGATAAATAGATGACAACATGGCTGCATCCAGAGTGAGGATTCCAGCTTCCGCACACAAACCTCCAGGACTAACGGAAAACAAGGACTCCATCCTGGAGCCCCTCTTGCGGGTGTCAACCCTGTTCTCTTTCTTCCCCAACAAGGATTCACAGAAAGTGCCTACTTGTCTCCAGAGCCCTGATCATCTCCTTCCATTTCACCAAGGCCAAAATGTCATCTCTTTTCTCTACAAGAAATCCAAGCCAAATGGAAAGAATGCCACGTTTTGGTTAAACAAACAGCCTGGCCGTCCTCAACGGGATCTGCAGTTTGCCGAGGTGGCTCAAGACAGCCAACATCTTATCCATCTCTCTGACAGACAAAGAGCCTCAGAGGGCCTGGAATGACATGCCTGGGGCTGGCACGTGAGAGGCCTAATTTAATTAAATAGCAGGAAACATGTTTTCCATATGCCATTGCCCGGCCACACACAAACTGTAACAGTAAAGCTTTTATACTCTATCAGTGCGAGGGAAAAGAGAGTATTTTTTTAAATGGATGCTAACTACTCCAGAAAAAAAAAGTGAGATTTGCCCATCAGAGATGCTCCCTGGCCTGGGATGTTGCCACTAAACAATTACATCCCTTCTTCATCTCCCTGAAAAAGCCTTCCTGCTATCCATGCTCATTAAAGAAGGTTAAAAAAGAAACCCTCACCAACACTTAATCTGAAACCAATTTTCTGATTGCTTTAAGGGAAAACAAACCCCTACACCAAAGAGAATGCAGACCTTAGTGACTTGGAAAACCAGACTCAAACAGAACTCCTCTACCTGCTCTTCCCTCTTGGCCCCCATTCTAGAGGAAAAGAAAAAAGTGAATGATATTTTAGGAAAAGGAACAAAAAAATGGAAGGCGTTTCCAGGTTTTCTCCTTTCTACTTCTATCACCTCCTTCGCTTGACTTTGCCTGAGTAACCCTATCTGCAGTAGGAGTTGGATTTATTGACCGTGGAGATTGCTTCTGGCTCTAAATTTCAGGTCCTAGGATATTCCCCAGCAGTAGGAGTCTATTTTTACCTTTAGACTTTTGGGAAACTTTGCTAGGCCTTTTTTCTCTCCCTTTTTTTCTCTCTTGCTTTTTTATTTATAAGACAACTTTCTATTCCAATGACCAGAGCACATCCTTTTTTCTGAGAAGAATCTTCATTGCTTTGGTGTCACTTCTGCTGATGAGCACTTTACTTGGCAGCTCCTTTTAAGCATCGGTGAGAAAATGAATTTATCAATAACCAGGATCTCTTGGAGTTTTCTGATACTGAAAGATGCAGGTTTGCTTGCTGGGACAGTGGGTGCTTTAAAGAGCTGCCAGCCCATTTGCAAGGAACTTCCTCGGTAATGGTTGGTGCTGGAATTAGAAGGAACAAATCCCTAAGAATCTTCAGAAAAACCTCAGGGCAAGAAACTCATTTCCCCTGGATGCACAAAGTGTTTTTAACTTAAGAACAGATGGGAACACTGAGAAAGAGAGAAATCTTAATCTGCTTGATCAAGACTTGTCTTTCCTATTAGAAAACCTAGATTCCCCAAATACAGTTGATCATTTGCAGGCAGGATTCACTTCCATGGTTTACAATCTTCAGATGTTCCCAATCTTTGTTCTGGGATCCAAGACTCAAATGGTTAGACTTCGGCACTCTGATTAGATTTTGGGGGTGGTCACTCTACTAAGGACTTAGGTTCATTAATTGGGCAGGAGATAAGGAAATTACAGGGCAACTACTGAGCTGCAATAATCCAGACATTTGGCAAGGCTTTAATGGTTAAAAAAAATCCCTTCTCCACAACAAGCCAAAGAGATAATTCTCATTTTCTTTCCTTTCATGGCAATAATAATGATAACTATAGTTATCATGTAATATACATAGTTATCATGTAATGACAATGAAGAGCTAGCATTTCTATACTTTAAGGCTCACAAAGCACTTTGCACATGTGGCATCATTTGATCTCCAAACAAGGGTGAGAACACTCCTATCTTCTTTCGGGATGTTGACCATAACAATAATCGTATCACTACCACTACTACTATTACTACTATTACTACCACCACTACTACTACTACTACTACTACTACTACTACTACTACTACTACTACTACTACTACTACTACTACTACTGCTGCTGCTGCTAAACATTAGCTAGCCTTCACGTCGTCCTTCATGACTAGGAAGAACTTTGGAAGTTACCCCTTTTTGATCCCCACAATAGTTTTCTGAATTTAAATCCAATGTTTTTCCACTACATTAAGATTGAGGGATGTAACGGTAAGTCAACAGCACATTAGAAGCCAACAAACCAGTACACGTTCTCTTAAGAACAGGTAGATGATCTTATGATATGAACCAGTGTATGATGTCTTATGATACAGCAGGAAAGAGAAGTGATTCCTCTTCATTTTAGTCAATGCTAAAAGGCCTTTTGTTCCTACAGTATCTTTTTTCAGTAACGTCTCTGCCTCCTACCATCCCATCATTCCACCCACATACATACATACATGCACACACATACACGCATACATACAATGATAGTTTAATCTCTAAACAGCTCTCCTTCCAAAAGCAGTAGCACAGCAGCCCACGTAATTGAAAAATTGGTCAACAAACATGTATTAAGTGCCTACTATGTGCTAAATGCTGGGGATAGAAAGGCAAAAAAATAATAACAATAAACAAGACAGTCTCTGCTCTCAAGGAGCTCACAGTCTAATTAGGGAGACTACACGGCAAAAACTGCAAACAAGATAAAGATACAGAGGTGTAGCTACATATGCATGCACATAATGACTTGGAGATAATCTCTTAGGGGAAAGTTAATAACATTAAGGCGGAATCAGGAAAGACTTCTTGCAGATTGGGATTACACATGGGAAAACAGGTGGGATTTTGGATGGGACCTAAAGGAGGTCAGGGAATTCAAGCTACAAGATGAGGAAGAATACATTCCAGGCGTCAGAAACAGAGAGTGGCAATGGCCAGAGCTCAGGGGATGGAGCATGGTAGACAATGAATGGCAAGGAGGCCAATGTCGTCACACCCCAGAGCTCTTAAAAGGTCAAAGGTGTTCAGAAGATTTGAAAGTTTCAAAGGTGCCACTTATGAACAAACAGAATTTATGCTTGATCCTGAAGGTAAGAGAGAACCACTGGAGTTTCCTGAATGGTGGAGGGAGTGGCATCCATTGAGTCCTATTTGTTGCTGTGCTCCTAGAACTTGGCATTACTGTAAAGGGTTATGGATAGAGTAGATATTGCTAACTAAAGGTATTATAGGAAACTCTTCCCCAGGAGAATCACTGTTGTTTCTAGGTAGAAAAAAACAGAGTGCCTGCTCAATCTGCCACAACCACATCCTGTTAATATATGAACTCTTCCTGGGTGTAGGTGTTTCATTCTTTGTATCTGCATCCATGGCACCGGGTGCGGTACCCAGCTCACAGGCTTGATAAAAGCTTTCTGGCTTGTTTGATTGGGTCCAAAATATTTCCAAATCTGAATCTTAGCTCCTCTCCTCTGCTTGTTGGTCTTCTCAATCCAACAGAAAGATTTTGCCCAGCTCGGAGAGCTTGGCCATGGGCCTGTTAGCATGTCTAAGATTTGGTTCTTCCTTTGTAACTGCAAGAAATAAAGAATTCCTCAAACAAAAAAAATCCACCAAGGACTGAATCTATTTTTCAACTACATTCTTGAGATCAGATTAGGCTAGGATAGGTCTGCATGGCTCAAATGAAGAAACATGCTCATTCTCAGACTGGACTGTCCTAGAATGACCTAGAGGGGAGAAGTCAGGACTGGGAGGAAAGACCTCCCTGGTCAAACTCTGCCTCTGACACTGTCATCTGGGTGGGCCTAGAAATGCACAAAGATACCCGAATGCCTACCTGATGGAGCTGGTGCAATATGGTAGGCAGTAATGCTGATGAAATGCTTAGCAGACTCCCAGTGCACGTTAACATGAGCCACAGTTATCTTTGTGCCATTCTACTTGAGAAACTTTTCAGGCTTGTATTGTGACTCACACTAAGAAGAATGATCATACCTTTTCTGATGCTTCTCAAAGTGCTCAAAGCTAAGTTCTACGTGAAATAGAATTGGATTTGTGATCCAAACGCCTGGATCTTGGTCCAGTTTTTAATTGTCCTGGGCCTCAATTTCTCCAGCTGTAAAATGAAGGGGCTGGACTTGACCTCAAAGGTCCTTCTAGGTAGGAGAGAGAAATTGGTATTATATAATGGTGTCAAGTTGAAAAATAGAGGGAAATCCCATTCAGTTTTTTAGTTGTCCTTAAAGATTCTTTGCACTGCATAAGAGATTAAATTGTCATTTGAGGAAGGCCATGTGTGTCAGGGTGGGATTGGAGGGGGTGGGGAATGGTGGAGAGAAACTGGAGAAGTTTGAGAGATCACAGGAGCAGAATGGATAGGACTTGGAGACTGGCTAGAAATGAGACACAAGGCAAAAGGAAGAGTCAAGGACCATTTGAGTTTCCAAACCTTTGTGCTTAGGAGGGTAGTAGTGCCCTTGACAACAACAGGGAAAGTGTATGTGATGGGTGAATGGGGAGGGGGAAAAATAATGAGTTTTGTGTTTGACATGAGTTAGAGATGTCTATGGGACACCCACGTCCATCAGAAAGCTGATGGACAGGTGAGGCAGGAAATGGGTTCTAGAGAGATATGCATTGAACAGGTAGACTTAGAAGTCATCCTGTAGAGGTGATCATGGAATCTGTTGAAGCAGATAAGATCCCCAAAGGAGAAAATGGAGAGAAAGGAGGGCCTAGAACCAAAACGTAAGAAACATTTACGTATTAGAGGGCAGGAGATGGGTGATGACTCAGTAGAAGAGACTGAGAAAGAATGGCCATACTTAGAGGAAATCCCACAGAGAACAGCATCATCAACGTCAAGGAAAGATAAAGGACCCAGAAGGAAGA
This sequence comes from Phalanger gymnotis, assembly GCA_028646595.1. Classification (NCBI taxonomy): domain Eukaryota; kingdom Metazoa; phylum Chordata; class Mammalia; order Diprotodontia; family Phalangeridae; genus Phalanger; species Phalanger gymnotis. Next base: position 10,075 of record JAQQSZ010020505.1, read on the forward strand.
GGTGTTGAGCATCAAAGGTTACAGAGAGTAAAGACAAGGAGAGCTGAGAAAA
>JAQQSZ010020506.1:0-10126 GCA_028646595.1 Phalanger gymnotis
GTTGTGGTATATAAAGGTAATGGAATATGATTGTGCTATAAGAAATAGGGAAGATATGGACTTCATAACAACCTGGAAAAACCTACACAATATAATGCTGAGTGAGTGGAGCAGAACCAGGAGAACCAACAATACACAACCACAGATATATAGATTCTGTGAAGACTAACCCTGATAGACTTTGCTCTTCTCATCAACACAAGGTACAAAGACAACTCCAAAGGACTCACGATGGAGAATGCTGTCTATATCCAGAGAAAGAACTACGAAGTACGAATGCAGATTGAGGCACACTTTATGCCCGCCTTTTATTTCCCCTTTTTTTCTCTCTTTTGTTTTTGTTTTTGTTTTTTTTGGGGGGGGTTCAGTTTCTTCATTCTTATGATTCATTCTATTGGTCATAATTTTTCTTTGCAATTTGACTAGTGTGTAAATAAGTTCAATATGAAGTTATAGGTAGAAGATATATTGGATTCCATGCTGTCTTGGGTAGGGAGGGGGAAGGAAATCTGGAACTCAAAATTATGTAGAACTGAGTATTGTAAACTAAAACTAAAAAAAATTTTTTTTTAAATTTTAAAAATTTAAAAAATTGTCTTTTGGGTCACCTTCACTTTTTATACTTCAGAGATTGTAGCGTTCTCTGAATTGCAGTCATGTAACATCACAGAAATTATACTAGTGCTAAAAATGTCAATTTTGATGATAAACTGTTTATATAACATTTTAGATTTATAAATTTCTTTAGTACATTGAGAAGGCTTTCCTGCTCCTCCTCCTGCTAAGTGCACTCTCTTCAGGGGTGTGTGTGTGTGTGTGTGTGTGTGTGTGTGTGTGTGTGTGTGTGTGTGTGTCTCTTTTGGGAAGTGCAGTGGACAGAGTGGTAGGCCTATAGACAAGAACAATCATCTTCCTGAGTTCAAATCAGGCCTCAAATTCTTATTAGCTATGTGATTCTAGGTAAGTCATTTAACCCAGTTTGCTTCAGTTTCCTCACATATAAAATGAGCTTGATAAGGAAATGGCAAACTATTCTAGCATCTTTGTCAAGAAAACTTTAAATGGGGTCGTGAAGAGTCAGACACAACTGAAAGAACTGAATAACAACAAACATACACATACACAGATACGTGTGTGTATGCACACACATATATATAAATATGTTATATATTGAAGTATATTTGTACATGTATAGGTACTTTTGTGTATGTAGATATATGTCTGTAGATACATATGCTTTATGTGTACATATGTACACGTGTGTGTTACATACACGTACTTAAATGCTTTCTGTTGCAAGTATTTGTCACATGAAACTAAGTTGGACAAGGAACTGAGAAGGAAGTTGATAATTCCCCAAGGGAACACAGAACAGAACCAAGGACCAGTAACTCCCTGTGCAAGTGTTCAGAGTTTGCTTCAAACACAAAGTTTGATGTCAGGTAGTAAGACAGGAAGAAAGAGAAAACAGATTGTCAAAGTAGACAAAAAAGGAAAATGGAGAATGCTAGAAGGGCTATGGGAAAAGAGGCACATTATGCACTATTGGTAGAATTGGAATTTGTCCAGCTGTTCCAGAATTCAATTTGGAAGGTTGCTTTTAAGGTTGCTAAATTGTGCGTGTCCTTTAGTACAGCAATACCACTACTAGGCCTACATGTGAAAGATATAAAAGATATAAAAGAAAGTGGAAAAGACCTATATGAACAAAAATGTTTATAACTTTGATTACACAGTTGTATATATAATTTACTTATTTTAGGTACATAGGCCGTTGGGTGCTTAGGGACTTAGGCATTTTAGTCCTTAGGTAATAGAATACTTGGGCAACTCTGGGCAAAGTGGATAAAGTGCTGGGCCTGAAGTCCTCAGTTCAAATCCAGTCCCAAGACACTTAATAGCTATGTGATTCTAGGCAAACCACTTAACCCTGCTTGCCTCAGTTTTCTCATCTGTAAAATGAACTGAAGAAGGAAATGGCAAACAGCTCTGTTATCTCTGCCAAGAATATCCTAAATGGAGTCAAGTAGAGTCTAATAGGAATGAAATAACTGAAAAATAACAGCAAAATTAAGTATTTAGGTAATCAGTTAATGATTAATTAGGAATAGAGACACTTCAGAAACTGTTTCTAATCTGAATAAACAGTTTTAGACCTAAACTGGATTGAATAAGGTACTTAAGCATATGACTAAATAATTAAATTGGTAATTAAGGGCTTATTTTTTAGGTAAATAGGCACTTAGATAAGTACATTGATACTTAGGCATTTAGGTAATTAGACATTTAAGTACTTAGGGATATGGACACTTGGGTACTTAAGGTACTTAGGTAGGTACTTAGATACTTAGGGATTTAGGTTCTTCAGTACTTTAGGTTTTTTGCATTAGAATTAGGGTTAGAGTTCTACCAGATTGAATCAGACTAAAACTTTGAGACAGTTTAGACCAGCTTGGACCAGTTTAGACTTGATTGAGCTCTCAGACTGCCAGGAGGAATGCCTCAAACACATCCCTTGGGGGCCAGTGTGAGAATGTTTATTACCTTTGTTTTATTATTTTTTTCAGGGTGCCAGAAGATTAATTTTCAATTTGAGGACTTTCTGTTACACTAAGCCACTCAGCACTCCAAAATTTGAGTGGAAAGTGTAGGGGGAAGGAGAGGAGATACATAAATACTTATATAATGCCTATTACTCGCCAGGTACTGTGGTTAAAAAAAAAAGGCTCTAGGTTTTTTTTTTTTTTGGTGTGTTTTTTTTTCTTTGTTTTACTAATGTTACCTTATTTGTTCCTCATAACAACCCTTTGAAGTAGGTGCTACTATTATCCTCATTTTACAGTTGAGGAAATAGAAGTTAAGTGATTTGTCCAGAGTAACACAGCTAGAAGGTATCTGAGGCCTAATTTGAACTCACACCTGAGCCCAGGCTCCGTGATTTATTTATTCTCTGTGCCACCAGATGCCTGTGACCCCTCTTCCACTGGGATATCAAAGCATTGTGTGTGCATGAGGGAATAAAGGGCACAGAGATAGAATGTCACAGGAGTCAAATCATGATATTTTGACTTTCTTCACAATCTTGCATCGTCAGGCTAACTTAGAGGGTTATTTTTACATCCTGGGAAGTCTAAAACTCTGTTCTTTGCATTTTTTCCACAGGTATTTAAAATCTGATTTCACACATACTACTGATTACCATTGTATCACATTACACTTTTATTCCATCAACGCAAAGGGAGATTCAAAATATATTTATAAAGCAATATATTAGAAGACAAAGAGAAATGTTTAAGAATATTCTAAAAATATTGATAAGTATTCCAAACATGAAATCTTTCTTGCCATGTTGTTTTAGTTTTATGATTTATAGTTGGCAAACTTTTTCTAAGATCAAAGAAAGGAAGAGGGAAAAGTAAGTAAATTCTCTCCAAAAGAAATATCATATCCGGACTAACCTGTTGTTTTGGTTCCTCCACATACTTTAGGAAGAATCAAATACAAAATGTGGTTTGGAAAGAAAAGCAGGGTAACTTTATATTCCATTGGAAAATCTGCTGAACTCTTATTTGTCCTTCTTTAAATCTTTTTTCCTGTTTATTTTTTATTGTTTTACAAAGCTATAAAGACTTCAGAAACAATGCTGTGAAAAAAGCTAAATATAGACTCAATTTTGCTGTCATGAGGAAATTGGGATGGTAATCTGAAATGTTTCACAGACTTGAGGACAGCCATAATCCATTTTGTATGTTACATTCAGTACGAAGCAAATCAGGATAGTATCCGCAGGCTTCAAAGTATGGCTTTGCTGGTCTTGACCATAACTGGCAGAGAGAGACATGTTTATAGAGTAAATATTTGTCTATGGTTTGGCCTTTCAACTTGTCCAATATTTCATATACATCACCACCAAGAAAACAATGCAACCAAAGCCTCTTGAGTACAGTTTTCTTCTGCTCAGCCCACAGTACTTACCAAATCCCCTGGAGGCATAGGGATTCTCCAGTTGGGTAGGGAGGTTACAACAGAATCTTTTGGACGAAGGTTGCAGTTCATCCAAAAGCAGTGATTAGTATGTAATTTCCTTATTGGCCTTAACTACAAGTATTCCAAGACAGATAATGTAGACAAGAATGTAAATAGAGAAATCTATGCCAAAACTACCTAGATTTCTATTGCTTATTGTAAATGACTTGACCAGAATTCTTCCCCATGTGTCAGAAATCCTACTCTTGGGTTCTCCCCACAATGTAAATGAACATTGATGAAAATTTTGAAGGAATAATAAAAGAAAAAGTGACGAAATATGACTACCTCTGCGTAGTGCTTTAGGATGTCTCTGTGAGATATAGCACTGAAATAAGGTAGTATAGTATTTTCCTCTTAAAAATGAAAAAGAAAGATCATCTTACTATACTTATAGATGAAAAATGATTATTATATATGCATGTATTAGGTATCTTTGATTGATTTAATTACCGCCAAACAAAACTTGACCAATATTGTGTATCAATTCATTATAAATACAATTGGGTTTATATTGTTATTGTTTTCGCTTCTCCTGTTTCTTCCCCACCCCCCTTTTCTATATTGTGGCTTATTTTTACCTCCGGGCACGTTCTTTTTTTACATATTTATAAGCTCCAGCCTTTCAGCTATTCCAGTGAGTCTTTATTCCTGAGATCGTGAGTCTTTGTTCTCTCTCTTTCCCCTTTATATTTAATGAGGCCCTATAAAATCTTTCTAGCTGTAGCTTGACCACTTTTTCCCCTATAATCTTGGCCAACTGGCTCTAAAATTTGATTGCTAGACTGAAAAGACTGGGTGTTCCCAAGTCTTCTCCCCACGCCCTCTTTTTTGAAGCCTGGTGGGCTTGCTTTAATCCAAGAATTTTATATTGATTTTGACAATAGTTTGTCATGTAACAAATTAGGCAGCTCAGCTTTGGCCTAATTCCATTTTCTATAGCTTCTTGGAGATCTTTTGTTTTCATCCTCTACTTAATCAGTTTTCTTGTCTGTAAAATGGGAAGATTTGACTAGATATTTGCAATGATTCCTTCCATCTCTAAAACTCCAGGATTTTATAATCTATTTTGTGGATATAGAACTCCTCTCATTTTTCTTGGTCTCTAATTTCTTTGTCACTCCTGAATCTAGTCCTCATTTATAGGACTTTTGCATTTCCCTACTAGCAACCTTTCCATCCTGGAGAAACCTCTAAATTGTGGCCCTCTGTTTGGATTGATGAATGCCTGAGTTGAACCACCATTTCTGCAGGCACTTAAGCTATTCTTGTTTCAATCCTAGCTCCACCACTAAGTCTTTAGACTTCACCTCTCCCAACAGCTTTGCTTCTGAAAGGATGCCCTTCATTGCCCCTGCCTTGATTCTGGTTCTACTTTATGCTTTGTCTTCTACCATTAGAATGTATGCTTGAGATAAGGACCATCTTTTTAAAAATTATACTGCTATTCCCAGAGCTTATTATAGTGTTGTCACATAGTAAGCACTGAACAACTGCTTCACTTAAATATGTGTATATATGTATGTATATATATATATATATACACATACATACACACACATATATGCACATGTATATATACATACATACATACATACACACATATACATATATATACATATGTATATGTATATATATATGTATATGTAGTTTTCTATTTGAGGTCTTACTCTGCCATTTTATTAATAATGATATTAGCAAAGAACTGGCATTTTGGGGGGGGCATTTTGTGGGCTTATAGCATTTATGTTTTTTCATAGTACTTTATTTTATATTGTTTCATTTGATTCTCAAAAGTGAAAGTCATTTATCTATCATTTTCATGCATTAATCAAGTTGAATTATGCATTTGGACAGGAGAGAAGGTAGTTGATTTTTTCCTCATTGGTGCAGGTATGAACTGTGGGCTGGGAGGGCTGAAATACTTCACCCTAATCTCCCACCCCCACTTCTACCAAGGCTTGGCTCCCTGGCCCCAGAGTCTTAGCCTATGAAGGTTGCCCTCTGGCAGTAGCTGTTGACTTTGTCATCCCAGGCCCCATGAGAACTGACATGCAGACTGAATAGTAGACCCAGGCCACAGATGCTGAAACTATTTATTGTAATATTTATTTATTTCTTAATCATATAAAATGTATAAAATTCTGCAACAGTTTTTATTAGGTTCCTATATCTTTTATGCGTCACTTATAAAATTTTAGAATATTGTATTTTACTATTAACTCCATTTTCCCCATAAGTTGTATTTTTTTAAACCTGATTTTTCATAGCACTGTGCTTTTTAGGAATGCACATATTATCTTATAGCAAGACTAACTGTACTCATACCCACTCTCCTCTTTGATATCTTCGGATATTCCCTTTTTCTTCTCTTCCTATAGCTTTGCATTTTGGTATTGTTTATTTTTATTCCATTCTCCCTACCAACTCTGTCTTTCTTGTAAATTTTCACTCTCTTTAAGCTCCTATTATTCTAAGAATAGGGTCATCTGTTGTATACTATGGCGGGGGGGGGGGGGCTAGGCCTGTATTTACTGTCTTTTCATCTTTATACTCTTTCTTTCAGCATTAAGAATTTCTCATGAGGCAGCCCACATTATGTCTAATAAGTGGCACCAGTAGCTTTGCGTCACCTTCTTTGTTACATTAATTTATCCCCCCTCCATTCAGTAAAAGGAAATTGGTCATGTTGGTATATTATGTCCTTACCACTTTCAGTAGGGTCTTTGGAATACGACATATTTACACAACATTGAAAAAGGCAATAAACATCCGTGGAAAAGTTTTCTCTAGCTCTAATAACCAGTTTGCCTACCACCTCACTCCTTTGGTGTACTTTGTGCCTTGTATTCAGCTCACAAGCAAGGTATCTGCTAGATTTCTGGGGCAATCCCCATACCCCATGATCTTGATTCACCCTGTGCCACCTGTGCCAGACTTTGCAGCAGGATGCCTGCAGAAGAATCTATAATGACTATTTAATCATGACAGTAGACTATAGTTTTTGCTTTTCTCTCCATTCTACTCAACATAATTTTTCTTTGAAGATCAGCATTAAGGCTCCCTATTTCACTGTCATTCCAACTTTCCCCCATATGCCATTGAGGACAACAGCCAAAGATTGGCTTTCAATCAATTCCTTAAAGTCTTATAGATCTCAGCAGTGAGGTGATTCAACCCTGGAGCACTTCCTCTTTTCAACAGCTTGCTCCTGCTGCTCACTTTTTGAGCCATGAACTCTGCTATTAGATTATTTGCTTCCTTACCCTTTGATTGGTAGCCTCATGTTACAGATGAGGTCACTTATGCTTTTTACGTACATAATTCATTTCATAACAAAAGCAATCCTTAAATGTGATTTATAAACATCTCTGGTCAATTAAATTATATTTTGCATGCAATAGAGAAGCATATTATTTAATGAGCTAGAAAAGGGAATGCATCTCAGTAGAAGGTGCTTCTTCACCAGGAAGTTCCCAACAACAATGCACCAAAATGGACAGGTACTCCATAAGCCTGGACAATGTAGATGTGCATTTAATGCATAGCTAAACACTTATATAATAGGAAAGAAGGTAAAGAAAGTGGCAAAAAGTATTGTAATACAGGAACACCTGTACAAAGCTACTGAAGGAGGAGGTGGAGGGAGGGTAGAAACTGGGAAAGGCCTCTTGCAGAAGGTCAGATTAGAGCTCAATGTTGAGGGAATTCTGGAGGCTGAGGTGAGAAGAAAAAACATTCCAGCCATGGGAGATAAAGTGAAAAATTATGTTTCACATTGGAGGAATAGCAAGAAAGTCAGAATAAGGCTCTGAGTGAGAGTAAGAGTACCTTAGAATTCAGGGAGGGCAGTAAAGTTCAAGAAGACTTTAGGAGATAAGATGGAACCAGCTAGTGAAGGGCTTTAAAATTAAAACAGGGGCTTTTGTATTTGATTCTAAAGACAATAGATAGCCATTGGCATTCGTTGAATAGAGGAATGACATGGCTGGAATTGCACTTTAGGAGGATCACTTTGATTACTTAAACACTACAGAGATGAGTTTCCTAATCTGTAAAAACGGATGATGATGATGATAACAGTGGTACCTACTCATGACTTTGTTCAGAGACTTCAAAGAGTAACATAAGGAATTTACTATGCTTTAATGGAAATTAGTAAAGTATGAGCAGTGAATTATGACACATCAAATTGTGTATACACACACATGCACAAATATATACACACATATATGTATGTATAAATGCTCAGTGACTTCAGTAAAAAGATTGAAAATGGAATTATTGAAATTATATTGGAAAATCAAATTTAAGAGTAAGAAATAAGATAGGCTTATATTAGTACAACAGCCTCACACCTCTATGTGATAAATAGTTTTTTAAAAAACAAATTCAAGAGGCTCACACTTAGCAAAGCGTCAAATACTCAAATAATCCAGTGGATTTGTCACATGATTTTTCTAGGTGGTCCATGTGACAATGAAACTTGCAAGGCATCTTTCTTATGTGTCTCTCATCCATGTCTTTATTATGGAAAGGGGTCTAAACAGGAAAAGAACATGCAGAAATAAGGATGCCTTAAATTGAATTAAGCAAGAATAACTCAGAAAAGATAATTTTTTGCAGAGAAGGAAGAAAAAAAATCATAATTCAGGAGTAAAAATATTAGAGGAAAATTCAAATGTTTTAGCACCTAAATTCCCAAGGGAAAAATTAACTCAATGATCAGAGGACGTAGGCACAAAAACAATAGTGGCAGGAGACTTTTATGTCCATCTTTCAATTATGGTCAAATCTAACAGGAAAATCAACAAAAGGGGAAATACAGAATTTAGCAAATTGATAGAAAAAAGATCCTTAAGACTTATGGTATATTCTAAGTGGGACTGGTAAAAACACACATTTATCCATGTCACATGTAATTTTTGCCACAAAAAAAATATGACCATGTAGTAGGGCAAAGAGATGCTATAATATAAATAGATATAAAAGGCAGAAATAGGAAATATATTCTTTACAGACTATGAGACTATGTAAAATTTGTAATCTGTTCAGGGACAAAAATGAGAGAAAAAAAGGATGCAAATGAAGATCTAATTATGGAACCCTATATATTAAATGAGTCAAACAGCAAATCATAGTAACAATTACTAACAATATCTAACAGAATGACAATAATGAAACAAAATACCAAAATATCTGGTAGGCAGGTAAAGTAGGCCTCAGGAAGAAAATTCTATTCTTTTAAGAAATTGTTTTTAATTTACTGAATAAAACAAGTATTTCCATAACACACTACCTAAAACATGGTTACACATGAAACTATAAAACTATTATTCACAACTTACTATTATTTCTTTCAAATGTACAAAAATTATCATCTAATTTTTTTCTTCCCTCTCCCTTTGCCCCAAACATGGATTTAAAAATTAGAAATCCAACATAAAACCATACCTAAAATAAGAAAAGGAGGGAGGAAGGATAAAAAGAATGGAGGAAGGAAGGAAGGAAGGAAGGAAGGAAGGAAGGAAGGAAGGAAGGAAAGAAAGACAGAAGGAGGGAAGGAAGGAAGGAGAGAGGCAAGGAGGAAAGGAAGGATGGAAGAAATAGAAAAGATAAAGAACTAGTTGTAAAGGAACTACCATGTGGGTGGTTGGATGGACTCCTGGTACTCATGGATTCATAAGAAAATTCCATCAAACCTTTTTTTTTAAAAGTTACTATGCAAGAACCAATAAAGAACCAACACTATAAAATTATTCTCAAAACGTGAGAAAGAAAGCACTCTACCAGACTTCTTTTATTAGACAAATATAATACTAATACCTAAACCAGGACAGATAAAGCACAGACCTATAGGGCAATATCATTTATGAATATTGAATCAAAGCTTTTAAATGAAATCTTGTCAAATACACTGCATCAATTCATCCAAGAAATCCTTCATTATGAATGAATTGAATTTATGCTAGAGGTTCAAGGATGGATCACATACAGAAACCTTGATTATTAAATTAATCAGATTTAAAAAACCATTTAAAACTGCATTATCATCTGAATTGATACAGAAAAGCCTTTCAGAAAGTATACTCATCATTTA
>JAQQSZ010020507.1:0-10126 GCA_028646595.1 Phalanger gymnotis
GCCATTTTTTATAGGTTTTTGGAGGGACTTGGCGGGGAGCTCATGCTAGTCCTTGCTTTCCGGCTACCATCTTGGCTCTGCCCCCAACTCCATGAATAGTTTCTATGGCCAGCATCTTTTGTGAATTAAATTCACTACTGAATTGTGCTATATGCCCATGTTACATAAGGAATACATATTTGTGTGCATGTGTGTGTGTGTGTGTGTGTGTGTGTGTGTGTGTGTGTGTGTTTAGAGTGGAAATGATTTATCAGCTAAATGATGTGTATGTAATTGTTAGAAACTTGTGTTAGAAACTTTACCGTATCAGAAAGGACACAGGTACTTTTTGGAGGATTTCTTATGTCTCTGGTTCATTGCTCTAACTCAGACAATCTGACACTACCCACTGTGTACTCCCTAGCACCTCTTGTAAGCATGTGGCTCACAAAACTCAAAGAAAGAAGAGGTTTACTTACAAAGCTACGGCAATATAGATCTTATGACAGAACTCAGGGAAAGGAATATCTGCCCATGAGTAACACTGAGCCCCAGGCTCTTATATATTAAGTGTTACCTTCCTATAGGCATTGCCTCTCATGGTTTCCCAGGGAGGGGCTCACCAACTGCAGGTCTCCACAATTCCTTATAAACTGTATCTGGGTCTTTTCTATAGTTCTGTCAATAGCATCTGCTACCATTCCTCCTGCAGCAATTCACAAGTCCCAGAAGGTGGCACCTGCCATCCACTCTGGAGCTACCAATTGTAGTATAGCCCCAGTAGTATAGGTATAATTCCTTGGGCAAAACTTTCCTTCAAAGGCCATGACTGATAGAAAGAGTGTAAACTCTACAGCTTTCTTGTCTTAGTACGCTTGGCCCCTCTTGGTCCAGTTTTAACATAGTGCCAAACAATGGACCCCACTCTTAATTTCTTCCTTTTGCTATAGTTCCTAATGAAAGGGGAAGAGAAGGAAACAGACATTTGTTAAATGCCTGCTATGGACCAGGCATTGTGCTAGGTGTTTTACAAATGTCTCATTTGATCTTCATAAAACCCTGTGAATTAGGTGCTATACTATCCTAATTTTACAGTTGAGGAAAATGATAGATCATATTTGAACTTGGGTCTTCCTGACTCTAATCCTAGCAGTCTATCCCTACATCATTTAGCTGACCTGTGGCTAAGTGCATAGATAAGATATATCACAAAATAATTTTTTTCCCTTAAAATGCAACTCTGTTACAATGACAGCATCTGTTGCTGAATTAATCACTGTTTATTTCAATTTGAGTGAGGATATGATATAGAGAAAAATTTGAAGAGCTAAAACCACTTTTCTGCCTAAACTTTATCATTGCTTAATCTATCCTTTCTTTATCCCCTTCTACTTTAAAAGCTTTTTTCCCTCTCCAACAGTGTTTCATATACACGTCACAATATGTACATACATATGTGTGTGTGTGTGTGTGTGTGTGTGTGTGTATATATTTATCACCTCCCTACTCAAAAAATTCCAGTAGCTCTCTAGGATGAAAAATAAACTTCTCCATTTGGCATTTAAGTCTAAGGATGGTTCCTAAGGAATTTGTATAAAAGGAAGAAACTGTCTAAGAACCAGGGGAAGGTATTTGAGGGTCCAGATGCAAAAAGTTGTAACAAATAAGGCATTTTAGCACACCATTGGGGAGCCAAACTAGGACTGGGCCATGTTGAGAGGCTGCTTTAGACTGAGCAAAGTCCTAAGAAAATGTTAGCTCTTTCCCTAGATCCTCCTTGCAATTACTCTATCCACAGATGGTATAATACAATCTGCTATTTCACTATATAAATGAGTCCAGTAAATTGAATTCTTCCTTATCCACAAAGAGGCCAGGAATTAACTAGAGATTGATATAAATACAAAGTTAGTCAGTTAGTCTCCTTAAATGATAGGAATTTTCCTAGCTTGAGACTTAGAGTGACTGTGACTACTCTCAGAACTTATCTAGAATAAATTCTTGAAGGACCAAAAGAGGAAACCAAGTGTACTTTGGGGGCCATTTTATTGTGTTTTAGGTTTACAATGAGCAAATTATGGTAACAGATTTATAATTATATATATATAATTATAATTTTATATATATATATAAAACAGATTTATATAATAGAGTTCTTCACAACCTAACCCTTTCTAACCTTTCTGGGTTTTAAAAAAAATTAATATCGTTTTTTTTTTTTACATTGCCAGAATTTCTCCCAGTCTTCCCTCCTCCCAGAAGGCCATATAACAATATTATTTTTAAAGAAAAAAAGGAAGAAGAAACAAAAAATTAGCAAAACCAATCAATAAATCGAAGAAGTCTGAAAACACATGCAACAAATCTCTTTTGTGGGATTCCTTCATCTGAAAATGAATAGGGTGGAGGTGTCATCTCATCTCTCTCCTTTGGCGCTATACTTGTTCTTTATAATCTTTCCAACATTTCCTTTTGACTTGTTTTGTGGACAATTTACATTTTTGTAGTTTTGTAATTTTTACAATTTACATTGTTGTAGTTATTTTGTTTATTGTTTTCCTGGTTCTGCTTATTTCACTCTGCATTACATCACATAAACATTTCTATGCCTCTCTGTATTCATAGAATTTGTCATTTCTTACAGTACAGTAATGCTCTATACATTCATGTACCACCATTGGTTAAGCTATTCCCTAACCTTTGGGTGGTCTATTTTATTTCCAATTCTTTGTCACAAAAAGTGCTTCTTTACATATTTTTTGTGTATATGGGAACTTTTCCCCTCTATCAATGTTCTCTTTGAGGTACCGTTATCCCTTCCACAGCATGGGGGTTAGAGGCACAGTGCCCTCATGATCTAAAAAAATCTGCGTAAAATTTTTTGGCCTTCCCTTCATACTAAAGAAATCTTAATTTTTTCTTTCTCTTTTAGGGGGTGTTTACAGTATGTTATTGTAAGATTTAAGTTAAGTATTTGGCTCTGTGACACCTGCTGGCCTTTGCATGTCATCTGTAGCTTCTACAAAACTCCCCCCAAATTTCCATTTAATTTCTTGTGCCAGCTTATGATATATCAAAACCAAGATGGGGAAAGTTGTGTTGTGGAAGGGATAACTGTATAATCCTAGTTGTGGAATTTCTGGGTCAACAGATATGGACATCTTAATTGCCTTATTTGTGTAATTCCAAATTACTTAAAAAAATCACAACACTGATTCACATCTTTACTAATAACACATTAGTGCACTTATCTTCCTATAAGTCTTCCAATATTGATTTTTCCATTTTTTGTCCTCTTTGCCAATTTGCTGGGTTTGAAGTGAAATCTCAGAGTTATTTAAATTTGCATTTTCCTTATTAGTGATTTGGAACATACTTTCGCACATGGCTGTTAGTGGTTTATAATTCTTCTTTGAAGACTGTTTGGGCATATATATGTACATATTTATGCATATCAGTTGTTTATTTACCTCTTATCAGAAAAAAATTGATTTAAAGAATTTTCCCCCCACTTCATCACTTTCTTATTCTAGAGGCATTAATTTTATTTTTGTAGAAGATTTTCAGTTTCATGTAATCAAAATGATTTATTTTATCTTTGTAATTGACTCTATCCTTTGATTAAAAGTGTATCTCCTGCCTTTAGCTGTGAAAAGTACATACACGATCTGCTTCCCTTCTAGTTTTTTTATATTACTTTTAATATTAAGATCACAAACCCATTTAGAATCCTTTACAAAATAAGGCATAAGATGTTGGCCTAAGTCTGGTTTCTACCAGACTGCTTTAAATTTTTTCCCAGCAGTTTTAATCAAATAGAGAATTCTTTCTTAAGTGATTTATGTTTTGTAGTTTATCAAACATTGGGTTATCGAGTTAAATTGTTTCTGATTCTCTCTTGTCTAACATGTTCCATTGATTTACTTCCCTAATTTTAAACTACTATCAAATGGTTTTGATGATTCCTGCTTTATGATTTAGTTGAAGTCTGGAAGTGCTATTCCTTCCTTGTCCTTATCTTTTAAAGTTATTTCCCTGATATTCCTGATCAAGTTTGGGGAACCTCGGGCTTCAAAGCCGCAGGTTCCCCATCTCTATTCCAGATCTTTCATTTTCTAAGTGAATTGCTATTTTATGGAGTTCTGTAATGTATCCTTTTGATAATTTGAATGGCATAGCAATAAAACTGTATATTAACATTGGTAGTATTGTCTTTTTCATTATAATGTCTCAGCCCAGATTTGTGCATTCTGTGTATTCTGGTAGACATTCAAGTTGTTCTTTCTTTAAGGAGCACTTTATATTACAAGTAATTGTTGTGATTTGGCAGATCGATCCACAGATATTTTATGCATTTTGTAGTTATTTAGAATAGAATTTTCTTTTATATTATTAGCTCCTGGATTTTGTTATTATTATATAGAAATGATATTTTAAAGGGTTTACTTTGTATTCTACAATTTTGCTGGAGTTATTGATTGCATCAATTAGTTTCTTTGCTGACTCCCTAGCATTTTCTAAGTAAACCAAAACATTATTAGTAACTAGAGATAGTTTTATTTTCCCTTTGCCTCTTTTTATACCTTTAATTTCCTTATCTTTTCTTATTGCCATCGCTAACACTTCTGGAACTATATAAAATGATAATGCGGAGAATGGAAATCCTTGCTTTCCTCCCATATTTGCTGGGAAAGGGCCTAGTATATAACTATCACATATGATATTTGCTTTTGGTTTTAGTAAGATACTTTTTATGATGTTAAAAATGGTCCCTCTGTGCATATTCTCTGTAGAGTTTTTTTTTTAAAGTGTAAATGAGCACTATATTTTGTCAAAGGTTTTTTTTTTTGCATCTATTGATATGATCATGTAGTTTTTTTGAGATAATCATGTTTTTGTTTTTAATATAATTGGTTATATTGATGGTTTTCCTACTGTTGAACCATCTTTGCATCCCCAGAATAAATCCAGCTTCGTAATAATGAATGATTTTTTGGATGATTTGCTGTTGTCTGACACGATTTTATTGAAAAATTTTGAATTGACATTTACTGATGAGTTGGCCTATGGCTTTTTTTTCTTTGCTTTATCCTTCTCTGGCTGAAGCATTAGTACTGTATTTGTCATATAAAAGGGATCTCATAAAATACTGTCTTTCTCAATATTTGTGAATAATTTGCATAGTATTGGTATTAATTATTCTTTAAAAGTTTGATAGAAATCTCCTGTGTCCGTGAAGACCGGGGTGGTTTCTTTGGTAGTTCCTTTTCTGTTTCCTATTCTGAAGTTGGATTACTTAAAAATCTACTTGGTCTTCTTTTAGTTTGAATATTTAATTTTTTTGAAGGTATTCATCTCTTTTGTGTTCTCAGGTTTGTTAGCATATAATTGTGCAAAATAGGTTCTGATAATTCTTTTTTATTTCTTCTGGTTTTTTTTTGTGATTTCATCTGCTCATTTGCCAGTTTGTTGATTTAATTTTCTGGTCTCTTCCTTTTTAATTATGTTGGCTAAGAGTTTGTCAATTCTTTTGTCTTTTTTTTCAGTCTTTTCAAAGAACCAGGTTTTAGTTTTGTTTATCATTTCTATATCCTGTTGGATCTCCAGTTTACCCATTTCTACTATAATTTTCTTTATTTTCTCTCAAATTTTTCAGTTTGTTACCTTTCTAATTTTTAATGCATATTCATTTAATCAGTCCTTATTTTTCTATTTTGTTAGTGCATGTTTTTAGGAACATATTTTTTTTTTACCATGATTACTGATTTAGTCACACAGAAATGTTATTTTGCTTGTCATAATAATTTTATGTTTATAAAATATATTTACAATTACAATAAAATGTATTTATAGTTATAATTTTCTTTCACATACTTAGGTTGTTGGTATTATTAGATTTCCTTTTGTGTCCATGTTTTTTGTTTATGCTCCCTGAACTGATTACTATTTTGATTTTGTTAAAGTTCATAAAAGATATGTTTAATTTTTTTTGCCTTTTTAATTTGCAATATGCCTGTGTCTCTGTGCCATAACACATGCTTAGTTTTTGCAAAAAGTCCCATATGGTCCTAAGACAATAAAATATATATATACGTATGTGTGTGTATATCTATGTGTATACATGCACAAATATGTATATATAAACAATCATTCCCATTTAAAAGATGCTATAAGTCTTTTGCTCTAGTTTCTCCATCAATTTACTCAAATTTATATTTCCCCTTTTGTTTATCTTTCTGTTAGAGTTGTCCAAAACTGAAACAGGGACTTCAAAGTCTCTTGTCAATGTTATTATATTATTATTTATTTCTTCTTGTAATTCAGTTCTTTTTTCTTTTATAATTTAGAGGCAAAGACATTAAAGCATGTAAGTTTAATATTGGTGTTGGTTTCTTGTCGTTTAGCATAATGTACTGTTCTTTTCAGTGTAATGTAGTTTCCTTGTTTATCTCTATGTTGTGAAATTTTATTATTAGCTTTGTAGTATGATTAAATCTTCTCTTTTCTGGATATACCTAATGAATAATTTTGTCCTAGCTCTTCATTTTTATTGTGGGTGACTTCGCTTTTCAGGTACGTTTCCTGTAAGGAACAGATTATTGAGTTATTTGTCATTCTTTTATTTTGTTGAATTGTTTAATCCAGTCACATTAAAAGTTATGAGAGTTAGGTTTATATTTTCCTTCATTTGTCTCTAATATTACTTTTTTTTTTTCTGAACTGGGATTCCCCCCCCCTTCCTCTTTAAAGAAAGTGCTTTGTTTCTTTAGTTCCTTTTGCTAACATAGTTTAATACTACCTTATTTCCACAAACTCTCCTCATTCTCAAGCCTTTCCTCCTATTTGTCATAGGAGTGAGGAAGTTTTGGAGTTTTACTTATTAATTCCTTTTATCTAGTTATCAAGTTCTTCCTTCCCCCCACCCCATCCCATTTCAATTAAGTAGTCAAGTAAATGCCTTTTCTTCTCTTCCCCCTCAATTTTTTTGTTTGTTAGCGTTTTTCATTTTTTGTGCCTTTTTCTAAAAAGAATTTCTCTTTATTAATCCTCTTCCCTTTCTGTCTATTCTAGTCTTTCATTCTTTGAATTCCTTGTCCTTATACTTATTTATTCCTTCTTTAGTTTCTTCGTTCCTGATTGAACTAATGCTTCTAGTTACCTATTTTTGACTCCCTCTTGTAAAATTTCTATGTTATTGCCTTGTTGACTTGGCCCCCTCACTTTTTTTCTGTTGCACTTCCCTCTTAGAAGTATCAATTCCTGTAGGAAATAGAGAGATTACAAGTATTACTCCATTTTATAATTTTCCCCTTGTCCCTGATTGTGATTCATTATTATTCCCTCCTCTCCCCATGATAATTTCCCTCCATTTTTCATGAAATCTTCTCCTTGGGTCCATGTCTTCACATCCTTCAATGTGTCGGTTGGCACCGGGAGATCTGATTCCCCTTTTCCTGAGGCAGAATGTTATCCACAGAGGCATGATACTCTCTCAGAGGTAGTGGTTTTTCTGAGCACCAAATCCCTATAATCATACCCATTTAAAGGTTCTATATTCTTCTGCAGAATCTCTATCTCCTCCTGAAGAGGTTTGGGGTTGAGGGGTGCTCGAGACCCCAAAATACTGACAAGTCGGGTCCTGCTGAAAGAATTTGACTCAAGCCTTCTCAGCCAAGGAAAAAGACAAAGTTTATTAAGGGTTTGCAGTAATGGGTTGTCTTAAGAAATCCTACCCTTTTGTGACGCCTGTTTTCACAAGTGGACCAGATTCAATCTGAGCTGAGCTAGATTGAATCTGAGCAACTTCATGGAGATGGGAGGAGATTTATATACACAAAAATTGTAGGAGGGATCTAGGGTGGTCCTGGGGTGATGGGAGGAGGGGTTTATGGAGAGTCTTGAGGAGGAGGTGTCTAAGGAGGAGCCTGGTGTGACTGGGATGAGGTCAGACTCCAGGAACCAAGAGAGTGGGATTAAGGGTGGGAAGTAGCTGAAGGCTACCAGGAGATAACAAGACAATGGAGGGGCTAGGCTAGTTTAAGGGTAACAGATTTGGGCAGACACTTTGACAAGATCAAGGGTGGAAACTAGCCAGATCAAGTGGGAAGATTCAAGGAGAGTTCAAGGGGGTTCCCAGAGACTGTACCTTCTTCATTCCCCCCTCATTCAAATAGGACCCAAATTCTCTTGGGGTCCAAGGGAGTTCCCATAGTCTACACCCCATCGCTCCCATGGGAGTGTTCTTTAGCATGATCTCTTTCCACCACTGAGGTGAGATTTCCTTCTTTTCCCTCTGTTTAATTTCTTCCTTTGCTACATCACTCATTCTCTTGTAGGCTACCTTCTTTCTGAAATACTCCAGGAGTTATTTATTGTTACTGTTTAACCCGATAGGCATCTGTCTCTTTTTAGTTTTTTCATTTTTTCTTGAGGATGATTTATTTATTTACTTATTGGTGGGAGGGAGGATGAAGTAATCGACACAAAAAGACACAAACATGGGGCTAGGCGAGCTGTATGGTCAGGCTATAGACTAATTTTAATGGAGGTTAATTGCTGAGTAATCCTGACTTCTCAGAAGAGTACAAAGAAGCATTGGTTAAGTTTTTTATCTTCTTGTTCCTGGGAGTGAGACACTATTTTCCCTCAAGGCTAACCAAATAGAAATATTTCTGTCCTCTCCCATATAGCTAACCATACTGAAACATTTCTGTTCTCTCCCACGTGGGTAATCAGCTACGGAGGAGGGTTTTCTTTGCCAAGTCCTCTTATCCTAAAACTGGCCTTTGTCGTGCATATACGCATTCTCCATTGATCTTGCCATGCAGAGATCTAAGAGACTGCTTTGCAGAGGTCTAATGAGGCCTGAACAGGATATAGCTGGCTCTCCCCAGTGCCTTCCTTGGCTGCTATTTTTGATTACCTTCCAGTTTCTATTGTCTGGAGTGTTTGCAAAACATTAATTTGATCAAATCTTTTTTTCTTTTTGTTTGAATGCTTCAAATGCCTATCTTCTATTGACCATTACACTTAAAATTGATGATTAGGCCCAGGTTTTCAGGTTATATCATTTTGGGTTGCATCTTGATGGGCTCCTGTGCTCTTTTGAACACATTATTCCATTCCCTCTTGAGGTTTCTGGTGGGCCCAGAATATGTCATTTGAATTTCCTTTCCTTTATATTTGAAAATCTTTCTCTGGGTTGCTAGCAGAACTTTTTGTAGTTTGTGGCTTTGGGGTTTTTTTCCTTCTTTTTCTGGTGTCAATTTATGGATTCTTTCAATCAGCACTTTGTTTTTTATGTTCAGAAGTTCTGGGCAGTTTTCTTGTATTATTTCTTGCATTGTAGTGTTGAGGCTTTTAATTTGCATTCTTGTGGGAGACTTTTGATTTTTAATTTGTCTTTATAGAGACTATCTTCAAGATTAATATGTTTTGCATTAAAAACAAGTCATTGAAGCAATAATTTTTATTAAAGACAATGATGATAATGAGACGATATTCCAAAACGTATAGGATGCAACAAAAGCAGTAATCAGAGGAAAATTTGTATCTCTAAATGCTTATATCAATAAAACAGAGAAAGAGCAGATCAATGAATTGGGTATATAATTTAAAAAACTAGAAAAAGAACAAATTAAAAATCCCCAATTAAACACCAAATTGGAAATCCTAAAAATCAAAGGTGAGATCAACAAAAGTGAATGTAAAAAAATTATTGAATTAATAAATAAAAGTAGGAGTTTGTTTTATTTAAAAAAACCTAACAAAATGGATAAACCATTGGTTTATATGGTTAAAAAAAGAGAGAAGAAAACCAAATCATTAGTATCAAAAATGACAAGGGTGAATATGTGACTAATGAAGATGAAATTAAAGCAATCATTAGGAATTGTTTTGCCCAATTATATACCAATAAATCCAGCAATTTAAGTGAAATGGAAGAATACTTAGAAAAACATAAATTGCCTAGATAAACAGAAGAGTAAATTGAATATCTAAATAGACTTATCTTAATTTTAATTTATTTTTAACATGTTTAGTTTTCAGCATTGATTTTCACATGCGTTTGAATTACAGATTTTCTCCCCATTTCCACCCCCCCACTCCAAGATGGCGTACACTCTGGTTGCCCTGTTCCCCAGTC
>JAQQSZ010020508.1:0-10125 GCA_028646595.1 Phalanger gymnotis
GATAGATTTACAGTTTCTTGTGCTATCATCTTGCTTACTATACTATGTTTATTATACTATGACTTAATATCGTTGCCTAAACAATTGATATATTTTATCTATTTGTTTTTGCTGTTGTTATTTGTTTTCAGTTTTGTTTTCCTATGTGGAAATCTTAATAAAGGATAACATACTATGGAAATGCTTGTTTTATTCCATAAATAAAAAAGAAAAAAAAAGAAGAAAAACATCCAGAAGTGATAGAAAGAGAAATTAATTTTAAAATAACTGCAAACATAAAATATATGGAACTCCACATGCCAAGACAAACACAGGGATTATATGAACACAATTCCAAAATATTTTTCAGGCAAATAAATACATATCTAAACAAATAGAGAAATATTCATTGCTTGTATGAAAGCCAAGACAATATAATAAAAATTACAATTTTACCTAATTAATTTATTTAGTACCAAACCATCAAACTGCCAAAGAATTATGAAGTTAGAAAAATCATAACAATTTAACTATAAGATCAAAAGGTCAACAATACTGGTCCAACCATTCTGGAGAACAGTTTGTAGCTATGACCAAAGGGCTGTTAAACTGCATAATCTTAGGTCAGGCAATACCCTTTCTTTTTTTTTTAATTTTTCTGGAGTATAGATCTATTAGTAGTATTACTTAGTCAAAAGGAAAAACAAACAAAACTTAAGTGACAAGCATAACTCTGAATTGCTTCATGGAAGCATTGGTCCAATTAACAACACTACCAAGACAGCATGAGTTATACATGATTTCTTGTAGCTCCTCTAAAATTTATCATTTTCTTCTTTTGTAATTTTCACAAATCTTACGGTTATGAAGTGGAATCTCAAAATTGCTTTAATTTGTATTTCCCTAATTATATGTGATTCAAAGCATTTTTCATTTGGTTATTGATAGCTTCATTTGTTCCTTTGAAAATGGACTATTTAAATTCATTGACCGTTTATCTGTTGGAGAATGACTCTTAATGTTTTGAATTTGTAGTTCTTTAGGTATTTTGGAAATGAGAGCCTTATAAGAGAAAAATATATTTGCCTTGAAGATTTTTCCCCAGTTTGGTTTCCTTTTCAATTTTGACTAAATTTGTTTTGTTTTGGTGCAAATACGTGTCTATACATACATACATATATGTATACACATATGTATATGTGCATGTGTAAACATATGCATACACACAAACACATATATAATTATAATTGTCAAATATTCTACTCTAGTACTTATTTGCTTATGAACACTCCTCCTTTTTTTCTCTCTCATGTATATGTTCATTTCTCCCTCTCTTCTCTGTATATATATATACAGAGTATCTCTGTATATGTATGTATACAGACTCTGTATGTATGTATATGTATGTATATAGAGTCTCTCTGTACATATATACAGAGAGAGAAAGAGATAGAGAGACAGAGACATAGAAATATATGTATTTGTACAAAAATTATTACTTAGAACCCTGCATACCTTCCCCCTTTTTAGCCTGAAAGCCTATTAGTTGCTATTGGCCTCACATATGAGTGTAATGATCAGATCTCTGCATACTTCAAGATTTAAATTTATATCTGATTTCATAAATATGCATATTCTTTTAGTCACAACTCACATTTTTTTTCCTCAAAAATCCCTACAGGGTTGTCCAGCAACATCCTGGGGACCTTCTTTAGTTCTTTTAAACAATAAAAAAGCATTAACAGAGTATGATGATCGCCACGTGCTATCGCTACTCAATTTCCCACATGCAATCAATCCGGGTCATGCCTCCCATTCCACTCACCTTGCATTTCTTCAACCTTAGCTCAGAATCTCATTGCCTCATGCCTGGAAATGCAGAAGCCTATTTTTTGTTCTTTCTCCACCCAGACTATTTCACTCCAGGCTTTTGTCCAGAGCAGCCAAATTAATACTGCCACATCACAGACCTTGAGGCAAGTCACTCCACTGTCTAAAAAACTTTTAATACAAAGGTTTTTAACTTCATTTCCAAAGTCTTTCAATGGCCCCATGGGTAGATTTCCAGGGGATTGAGAGCTCAGGGGAAAAAAAAACACATCTTTGTTTTCACTGTTATTGATTTCCTTTGCAATCCTATGTATTTTATGCATTTAAAAACATCCCTCTCCAAAGAAGTCCAGAGGCTTCACCAGATTGTCCAAGGTGTCCATCACAAACACATACACATACACTCCCATACAGGTTAAGAGTTCTTGCTTTATTGATTTCCTATTGCCTCCCAGATAAACCCCCACAAAAAAAAAACCTTTTTTATGTAAAGTTCTTTATTGTATGGCTCTAACTTTATATCATTGCCTAAACAATTGATGTACTTCATCTACCTGTTTTTGTTGTTGTTATTTATTTGTTTTCAGTTTTTTTTTCAGATTGTATTAATATCAATAAAGGATAACAATTTGATATTATGTTATGAAATGGATTTGAGTGGGTTGAAAGTGGGAAGTAGAGAAAACAACAAAGAGACTTTGGGAAAAGGTTTTAAAATAGGCAAAGGGTAATAAAAACCTGGTCTAAAATGGCTGCTATGGACAATAAAAGGGGGAGACAGAATGATACGAAACAATATGAAGTTCAGACCAGGCTGATAAGATAGTTTCCACAGAATTCAAAGGGATGGGAATGGATACGAGTTGCAGGGAGAGGAGGAGACCATACATTATGTTTGGAAGATATCTATTAGTAAAAAATACAAGCAGGGTGATCTGGACACAATTGTTAATCAAGATTGTAAGAAGATCGAAATACATATTATGTTGGGTACACAGAAAGCAACTTTTAAAAGAAATGGTCTGCTCATGTTATACCTAGGAGTGAGGTACTCTTAGACATTCTTCATGGTTTGGGGATCCAGTGGTCCAATGATGACAGCATTCGGAGAGACACTGGAGGATAGAATTGGCACAATATGGCCAATTAATTAGATTGGGTATGGGGAAGGAGGGCTAGGGAGAATGAAGAGTGAAGCTAAACGGCAATTTGGTTTTATGCAATTTTATCCTAGGAACATTTGCTGGTATAAAGTTTTCCAGTATTTGTGACATTTGCTTTTCTGTTTTAGAAAACATATTTTGAGGATAGAGGGAAAGAAAGGAGTCATGAATTACTAGATAGAATTTATTGAAAAACTGAGTCCTTTGAGGATTAAACATTGTTCAGGCTAAATTAGTTGAAACTCCCCAAATATGATTAGCACAAAGAAATAAAGAAGTGATTGTTTAAAAAGCCATGATGAGCAGGGAAATACACGGATCACTAAAAAAAAAAAAGCTGGGGATGGGTTGTATGAGATCTATAAATCAACTGTGTCACTACTATAAAACGAGTTCTATATATGTCTAAAGTGGAAAGGAAGAAAACAACTCCAAATTAAGAACTCAAATGACAGAGAAAGTGATGGCATAATATTTAAAAGGAAAATAAAGAGAATTTTAGAAGTGCATAGAAAATAAAAGGTCAGGGAGATATATCTCAAAGCTCTGGAGAACTGGTATAAGAACTTAGCGAAAAATGAAGTAGATATTACTGATGTCTTTGTCTCCATGACCACTAGGGAGAGCAAGGGAAATATGTCATAAGAAAGATAGATTCTCCCGGAAAAAATGAGAAAAAATCATCCTTAACCATGGTACACCTGATTAGGTTAAGAAAGAGAACAGCTGTCTTCCTACTTAAATTCTGAAGATGATATTAGATGGAATGTTAAAACAAACTAAAACAAAAAGAAACATTTAATTCTTTGATTCTTAAGTTGGATCCTATTAACTTTATCTTAAAAAATAATTTATAATGGTATTTCAATATAATTGTTTCTTTTGCAATCCTAGATAGCTTATTTTATGAATTTAAACTATTTTAATAGTGTTCTGTAGGCTTCATCACATTGCCAAATGAGTGTACACACACACACACACACACACACACACACACACAAAGAAGCCCTGTCTTAAACTAGAAATATACTTATATATCCCAAATATATAATTTTGGTTATGTATTTTTCTTAGCAATCAAAATAGTTTAAACTTACTGGAAAGAAGGAATAGAACAAAACAAGATAAATAAGAGCAAAGTTTCTCTGCTTGAGATTGCAATGGTGATAAATCTGTGTTGATGACAGTAATTTAGAATTTTTCAAATATTGTCAGGTATTTGTCTAATTTGAAGGACATCACCAAATCATGCAATCTAAAAATGAGGTGAAGAGGAAAAAGAGGATTCAGTGTAACAGAAAGTAACACTAGGTCCAAAGTCAATAGATGTGGATTCAATTCCTGTTTTTCCTAAATACTATCTTTGTGACCATGGCTGTATTATTTAACTCCCCTAGGTATCACAATTCTTTCATTGGAAAAATTAAGGTATTAGATTTTGGTGATCTCTGAAGTTCTTTACCACTATCAACAGAATGAGAAATCCAAGGCCAAAGAAATAGTTATCACTAGCATGAATCTGACTTATTAAGTTGTCACTTCATTGAATCAAATGTTCTGCCTCTCTCCCACAGACTTCCTTTCCCCCAGTTCCCTCCCAACTGACCTAATTTTCTATAGTAGGAAAGACATTTTCTTCCTCAATAATCCAGGGCTTTATGGTGGCTTGTCAAAAGATAATCATGGATTCATTTTAGTGATTGAACCAGTAGGAATATAGTTAGTTCTGAAAGCTTTATTTACACTGATGTAATGATTGGTATTTAAAAAAAATCACTAAGAGCATGTATGGGATGTAAAGCAGAGGGAATAGTCATATAATGGGAAGGAAATAAAGCAGATGGGCAGTTTAAGGGATATGGGTAGTATAGAAGATATTAAAAGAATCAGAGAAAGTCCTCTATTTCATTAAGTGAGTCCCTTAGGGATGATTATGTAAAGACATCACCAAGAATCACTCAAGAATGAGAAATTTTGGTGGAAAATAAATAAAAATTTAAAACAAAAAGAAAGAAAGCCTAGAGAGATTGAAATATGTCCTAGCTGAGTGAGTACCCACACTGAGAGGATCCCAGATTCAATTAGTGGACACAGGAGTCGACCTTGAAATCCTGGACACCTGAACATCAAATCTCTCCACCCATATAAAATTTTGGTATGTCTCTGGGCAAAACATTTAACCTCTCTAATTAACTTTTGAGGTCTGTAAGTGGCAAAGAAGTTGCCCATCTGTATTGGTACAGGGAGTTTTCTTATCTGTTATTTATTCATGGGAGATAAAAGGTCCAGTACTTATGCAATCTTTATCTTTATTTAAGTAACTATAATTTTGCTGAATGAATTTTTTTTGGAGAATAAAAGAAATAATATATTCAGTACCATAAAAGACTGAGGATTAGGTCCAGAATGAAATTATTAGACTCTATGGTAGACTTCTTTTTCTTTGCTGTCAAATTCATATAATTGTAATTCTAAAGTCATGTATTTCAACCCCTCTTGGAAACATATTTCACTTTAATGTCTAGCCTAAATCCCTCTTGCTGTAATTAACCCTCTTGCCTCCTTTAAACATGAAAAAGAAACAAAATGGATGCTCACTCTCAGCTATATTGATTCTTGTCTCGCCCAAGCCATTGAACACATTTATTTATTCCCAAATTACTTATGTTATGTTTTGTTAAAGGTTGTTGTTGCATGTGTGTGTGAATGTATGTGTTTCTTTCTGTTAAATGCAGTTATATTTCAACATATGGTCATCTGTAGTTTTTTTGTTTTGTTTTGTTTTTCCCCCCAGGAAGAAGGTGGTTTTTTTTTTTTTAATAAGGACAGAATGTATCCAGGCTGTTCTTTGAGTTTCACTTGAATATTTTGTGAACTTGCTGAAAGTTGACAGTATAATTCTCTAGACTAACCATGTTGCCCTATTTTCTTACTTTGATTTTTTATTATCTCTAGGGTTTTATGCAGTTTTCATTTAGTCAATCTCTGTAAAAAACATGACAGATATTATTGATGTCCATTTCATTCTTTTGAAAGACAAAGTATTTCTTGCCCAACTGACACATTTCATTGGCACTTTGATATTGGGGGGATGGGATGGTGGTAATATAGGCAAAGACTGTTTGCATGATTTGCATGTGTGAAAAGATACATTAGGTCTCATCAATAAGAATATGTCATTATGTGCTTTGTGCATGGAAGAGCATAGTTCAGTAGAAAGTGCATAGGATTGTGAGTCAGTAAAGCAGGATTTTAATGACACCTGTAACCCCTACTATCTGCACAGCTTTGGGCAAATCATTTCTTCTGTTAAAGTGTCAGTGTCTTCATTTGCAAAGTGAGAGGATTGGACTGAATTATCTTTTTCACTAAGTGTTACAATCTTAAAATCACAAAATTGTTTTGAGTTTCAAGTGTTATATACATTTGAGACAGAGAGGGCAAGAGCAAGAGAGAGTGGGAGAGAGTAAGGTTAACTCATTCCCTTTCACCTCCCCCTTCTTTCCCTACATTGTAACAGCATTTTCTTGCCTCTTTTATGTGAGATAATTTATTCCATTCTATCTCTCCCTTTCTCCTTCTCCCAATATATTCCTTTCTCACTGAGTAGTTTCATTTTTTAGATATACTTCCTTTGTATTCAACTCACCCTGTGCTCTCTCAATCTCTCTCTCTCTCTCTCTCTCTCTCTCTCTCTCTCTCTCTCTCTTTCTCTCTCTCTCTCTCTTTCTCTCTCTCTCTCTTCCCTCCTCCCCAGGGGAGAGGGTGAATAAGCCCTGGAGGGAGTACTTCGTGTTCGTGTATGTGTCTATGTGTGTGTGTGTGTGTGTGTGTGTCCAAGAGCAAAGTGAAAGCTAGAAACATTTTTGTATCCACATTCATAAATTCTCCAAATCCTAGTCAGGGATTTCTGAGTTTTGGAGCTCTTTGTATCTGAAGACTAGGCATAACTGAAGACACACAACGAATTTTTTTGACTATAACTACCAATAATTTTCACTTCTTCAAGGTCACTTTTATTCTTCCACCTTGCCTATGATTCAAAATGGCTTACAATTTAACATCATTTGAAAATCTTATTGATTTATTTAGGTACTTGTTTACAACTCCTACCAAACGAATAATAAAAAAAATATATTTTAAAGAAAGGTTGGGGGGGGGGCAGAGCCAAGATGGTGGCTGGAAAACAGGGACTTACCTAAGCTCTCCACCAGGTCCCTCCAAACACCTATTAAAAATGGCTCTGAAAAAATCCTGGAACTGCAGAACCCATAAAATAGCAAAGGGAAGCAGGGCTTCAGCCCAGGACAGCCTGGATGGTGACTGGGTAAGGTCTATCGCACAGAGCTGGGAGCAGAGCAGAGCAGACTCCAGTGTGTGCCACGCCTGGACCAACCAGACTGGGAGCCGGCCAGAACAGGCCTTAGTGCCCAGAATCAGTGAGCTGCGGCAGTTACCAGACTTCTCAATCCACAAACGCCAAAGACAACAGAACAGGTTAGTGGGAAAAAACTGCTGGGAGAGAGTGAAAGGAGTTTGCAGTTTGGCCACTGCCTGGGGGGCAGTGGAGGTGATGCAGCTCTGAGGCTGCTTCCAGAGCTAAAGCTGCAGTTGCTTCTGGGGCCAAGGCCCACCTGGTGGGAGGAATTAAGCAACAGATCAGAGTGGGAGTGCAGAGCCTGCTTGGATCTGAGTCACAGACTGGGTTAGCAGTTCTTGGGGGAGAAGGAGTGCTGATGTAGCAGAGCTTGCTGTGTAGAAATAGCTCTGAAAACAGCAGCACAGTCCCTCAAGCTTGGGACAAAGTACTATCTACTCTACAAGCAGTCATACCCCAACAAAAAACTCAAGGGTCAAGTAGTTGGCTGGGAATATGAACAGGCAGCAAAAACAGACTCGGATTCAGATTCAGACTTTGGAATCTTTTTTTTTTGGTAACAAAGAAGACCAGAACATACAGCCAGAAGAAGTCAACAAAGTCAAAGAGCCTACATCAAAAGCCTCCAAGAAAAATATGAATTGGTCTCAGGCCATGGAAGAGCTCAAAAAGGATTTGGAAAAGGAAGTAAGAGAAGTGAGGAAAAATGAGAAGAGAAAAGAGAATTATACAAGAAAATCATGAAAAACAAGTCAACAACTTGCTACAGGAGACCCCAAAAAATACTGAAGAAAATAAAACCTTAAAAATAGCTCCTTTATTGATTATTGATTAACTAGGGTTTTTTTTTCCCCATTTACCTTTTTATGGTAAAATGGCAAAAGAGCTCCAAAAACTCAATGAGAAGAATGCCTTGAAAGGCAGAATTAGCCAAATGGAAAAGGAGGTCCAAAAGACCACTGAAGAAAATGCTACCTTAAAAATTAGAGTAGAGCAAGTGGAAGCTAGTGACTTTATGAGAAATTAACATATTATAAAATAGAACCAAAGGAATGAAAAAATGGAAGATAATGTGAAATATCTCATTGGAAAAACCACTGACCTGGAAAATAGATCCAGGAGAGATAATTTAAAAATTATCAGACTACCTGAAAGACATGATCAGAAAAAGAGCATAGATATCATCTTTCAAGAAATTATCAAGGAGAACTGCCCTGCCCTGATATTTTAGAGCCAGAGTGTAAAATAGAAATTGAAAGAATCCACCAATTGCCTCCTGAAAATATCCCAAAAAGAAAACTCCTAGGAATATTGCCACTAAAGTCCAGAGCTCCCAGATCAAGGAGAAAATATAGCAAGCAACCAGAAAGAAATAATTGAGAATTGTGGAAACACAATCAGGATAACACAAGATCTAGCAGCTTCTACATTAAGGAATCACAGGGCTTGGAATATGATGATCCAGAGGTCAATGGAGCTAGGATTAAAACCAAGAATCACCTACCCAGCAAAGCTGAGCATCATGCTCCAAGGCAAAATATGGATTTTCAATAAAATAAAGGACTTTGAAACTTTTTCAGTGAAAAGACCAGAGCTGAATAGAAAATTTGACTTTCAAACACAAGAATCAAGAGAAGCATGAAAAGGTAAACAAACAAGAGAAATCACAAGGGACTTACTAAAGTTGAACTGTTTTGTTTACATTCCTACATGCAAAGATGATGTGTGTAATTCATGAGACCTCAGTATTAGGGTAGCTAATGAATGAATGAATCTTGCTCTCATTGGATTTGCCTTGAGAAGGGAATAACATACACACTCAATTGGGTAACTTACCCCACAGGAAAGAAGGAGGAAGAAGATAAAAAACGGGGGATGACAGAAGGGAGGGCAGATAGGGGAGGAGGTAATCAAAAGCATACACTTTTGAAAAGGGACAGGGTCAAGGGAGAAAATTGAATAAAGCAGGACAGGATAGGAGGTAGCAAAATATAGTTAGTCTCTTACAACATGAGTATTGTGGAAGGGTTTTGCATAATGATACACGTGTGGCCTATGTTGAATTGCTTGCCTTCTTAGGAGGGTGGGTGGGGAGGAAAGAGGGGAGAGAATTTGGAACTCAAAGTTTTAAAACCAGATGTTTAAAAAAAAGTCGTTTTTGCATGCAACTGGGAAGTAAGATATATAGGCAATGCGGCATAAAAATCTATCTTGCCCTCCAAGAAAATAAGGAAAAAGGGGATAGGGGTAGAGTGGGGTGACAGAAGAGAGGGCTGACTGGGGAATGGGGCAATCAGAATATATGCCATCTTGAAGTGGGTGAAGGGTAGAAATGGGGAGAAAATTTGTAATTCAAAATCTTGTGGAAATCAGTGCTGAAAACTAAATATATTAAATAAATAATAAAAGTTTTTAAAAAATAGATCTATCTTTGCTTTCACTTTGTCTGAGATTAGGATTGCTACCCCTGCTTTTTTTTTTTTTACTTTAGCTGAAGCACAATATATTGACTCCTTTTACCTTTACCCTGTGTGTATACCCCTGTTTTATATGTGTTTATTGTAAACAGCATATTGTAGGATCATAGTTTTTAATCCATTCTGCTATCTGTTTCAGTTTTTGGGAGAATTCATCCCATTCACATTCACAGTTATGATTTCTATTTGTGCCTTTTTCTCTATTCTATTTCCTCCCTGTTTATGCTTTTATTTCTCCCTTTCCCCTTTCACTCAACAAAGTTTTGCTTTTGACCACCGCCTTCCTCAGTTTATCCTC